>NQII01000282.1:281464-367720 GCA_002778355.1 Clitarchus hookeri | reverse complement strand
ACTATATATAAATATATATATATATATATATATATATATATATATATTCATTAATTGTATTCATTACAATAAATCCTAGCCTTTTTGAAAAAAAAATTATATTCATTCACATAACACCAGAAGCAATAAGGACTTCCTTCTTCCACGAATCATATTACAGCTATTACACAAAGGTGCTCTTTTTTCAGATATTAAACTTTTCAATAAATTACCTAAAGACCTAAAAGATTCAAGTCTTACCTCAAACCTTTTTTTATTAACACACCTTCTACTCGAATGATGATGAATTATTCTGCATGTAATTATCACATGACCCCTTAGTGATATATTTAATCATTTTTATCATTCGAACTAGTGAAAATACGTGATATAAATGTTATTAAACCCGTAGATACTGTCGCGCATATATATATATATATATATGGGTGTATATAATATTAATAAATAATAGTAATATGTAGTAATGTACATAATTATAATTATGTACACATTTATTTAACACAGTAAATGTTAAACAAATGCATATTTTATATGCCTATAAACATATATGGTAATATAAAATATATACCAAAAGCATAATATACTTTAATTTATATATATGTTATTGCATAGGCGACGGAATCTGTGGGTTTAATATTTTTTCCGGGACCCTTGTTAATGCGAACAGAGTATGAGGGTTTACTCAGGGTGCTCCAACGTTTGCTCTTTTAAATATATATATATATATATATATATATATATAATACCTTTCTCGATGAATTAAACAGGTAAAAATTTTCCTCTGAACGACCGCTCCTCCATTCTGAGTGATGAGTGACTGATTCTCGGCCGAACAATTCCCAGAACCTCGATTTCTTCCACTGGAAAACTGGTGGGTTGAACTGCGTTTCCGACCGATGACTCGAGAAAATGAACATATTTCCACACTTCGGTTACTCTTCGTCAGTGATCTGCGTTGATGAACATTGGTATTAAGCGATTTTTTGAAGCACGAAAATATCGCGGTGGGCAGCCCAGCCACCCACACCGGTACATTTTTTTCAGGGGACACCGTGTGTTTTGAGTTGAGAGAGAGCTTAGCATCTGAAATGCGTGAAGACGTTTAGGTCGGTGAAGGTCAAGTGTCCTGAGAATATTTGCTGGACATCGCTAAGTCCTTCGTGGGTGATACTCTGTTGGCAACGGCATCAATCACGTTTACCACACGCGAAAATACAGACGCGACCCCCGTCGGGAATCGAACCTAGCTCGCCTTGATGGGAATGCGTGCGCTCTGGTAGCTGTGCAATTGCTGTCGAGAGGATAGTGTGAAGTATTGAGCGTGTCCAGTCCTGTGTTGGTGCGAAATAATCATTATATAATGGTTGCCTGATTTCCACCGCCACGTTTCGTGGTTCTCTGGGATGGTGATTATCGTAGTGTTCACAGAACAGTTTGTAAATATTTATGCATTTGGTGAATGCAAACGAAGTGTTACAGTAGCGGCACGGGTACTGAGGTATGATCATTAAAAATTATTTTGGTGGTAAATATGTAAATTAAAAAAAAAAACTAAGTTCTTGTACCGTATTTTATGAGGTTACATATTCCTCCAGAGACTAACTGCCCCAAACCGATACTCCAAATTTGAGCAGATTTTTAATATCCTGTGACCTGATGGAATTAAATATCTTAACTTACCTGTCAGAATGCTAAAAGACGAGGGGTGAGAGAGCGATCTATCACCTCTGGCATCAGACGAGAAACTGTGCCGAGTTTTTTTTTTTTAACTAACTACTCTAAAACTAAGTGTTATGTGAGTCCGCGGTAGGGACGGGAGTTAAGTGCGTCTCAGGGCTAAACCCCATACGCCTACAAGGAAGGGAGAATCATGCAAGGAGACATGCATCACGGCAAAGAGGGATTGGGCTGCCATGGCCTGCTTTTGGCCATGAGAACCTCCCTAAGTGCACTTATAGCTAAACTATATTTAGAAGAGAAAGGGAAAAACCAGCATAGTCACCGTAAAAACCCTTTTGACAGGAAAGAATTAAGAAATTGTTTCATGCATTATCATATTTAACAGAAAATGCTACAGGAGACAGATGGATAGGAATCATGCTCTTTATTAGTGGATAGGAAAAGTGCTAGCAGAGAGGGGGCGGGTCATCTTTATTTAGATTGGCGCTGGTTTAACCAGAGTAACGCTTGCGCATCACTCTGGTGGGGGGAGGAGCGCAATTGGACAGCCCCCCCCCCCCACCGCGACTGTGCCGAGGGTCGATATTGTTCCCATTAAATACTTTCCCCACACTAGCACGCTCTGGCGGACAATGCTTAAAACCAGAGCGGTAGTGAAAAGGGATTAAGCTTGGGTGAAAAATTGGTCGGACTAAAGTGGTGGGACGAGGGATAACAGAATAAATACTCAATTCCAATGGTAATTTAATTGCCATTAAAACGAAAAATGTTTTTTTTCGGTCTTAATTAAAGTTCTTAATACAAAAAAATATCGATTTAATAATTTATGCATGCAGGTATATCGCTGATTGGAAAAATATTATTTTGATTAAATCGGATGAGAAATTACAGATTTTCCTATGACTATGAATATGAGTGCCGACAGCTCACTTTGCGGCTAAATCGTCAGAATGAGCGGGCACCGACAGCTCGCCTGGCAGTGAAATCGAGAAATTAACGCCACCTATTTGTTGAAAATAGAATTTAAAATGGAGAGTGTTGACAAAACCACCTATACTTAAAAAAAACGTGATCAAATATGGCTGCCGCCTGGTGGTTAAATCGGCAGCTCGTCTGGTGGCAAAATCGAGAAAATAGCGCCACCTAGGTGTTGAAAATAAAACAAATTACAAACTAAAAAACCACTAAGATGGCTGCATATGACGGAATGAGCATAGGCGAGGGGGTCGAACGAATATGAGTAATTGGTGGTGGGGGCGGAGAGGATGGAGCGAATATGAGTAATCTACCGACTAATTGGTCAAGCAAACCTTATTAACCAATGAGAAACATTGGAGGCCTGCCGACTAGTTAGCCAATGAGAATCATGGGTGGGGATGGAGGGAATACGACTAATTGGTCGAACGAAGGCGAGTAATTGGAAGGGGGGAGTGGAGAGGTCAATCGTCTCCTGGTTGTGGTGCTGGAGGGACCTCCGGAAATGTGTATGGACAAATGACAAACGAAAATACCAAGATGGCGGCTTCCAGCAATGTATAAACAAATGACAAACGAAAAACCAAGATGGCCGTACACGATATAAAGAGTATAGGTGGGGGTGGGGGATATCCGGAAATTCAAGTTTTTATTTAAATATATTTTTTTTATAATTTTAAAAAATTTTAATAATTTTTTGAACTGTATGGTATGTTGGGTGGTATGCTGTGAAGTATAATTTTTTCTGGTGCTGGTCGGTAGAGCTAATGGTATGGGCTGTAGCTAGAGTTTTTGGTAAGGTCTATGTGGAATGAGTAGTTGAGGTATGCTTTAGTTATATTAGGCGGTGAGTATATTTAGTCTGGTGTCGGTGGAACAGATGGTGTGGGTAATGAGTATACTTTTTGGTAAGGCATGTGCGGACTGAATGGTTGGGGTATGCTTGAGTATTATTGTGTGGTATGGGTGGTGAGTATATGTGGTGTCGATTGGCAAAGCTGATCGAATGGATGTTAGGTTATGGATTAGTCTGGTCTGTATGGTTGCTTGGTATATTTGAGTTATGATAGATGGAATGGATGGTGTGTTGGGCAATATGGTTGATAGCCCAGTCATATTAGGGGTTTCACCTCGGAATGAAAGATAATAAGCTGTAAATTGATATAAGCCTTTGTTTTGTCGTTCTTAATGTTGTCTCAAAAGTCACCAATGTTATCGTGTCCGCGTCTTAAGATATTGAAGGTCAAAGGTCATAAAAATCGGTTTTTCGCGAATATCTCGCTTTTTATTGCTTAAATAAGATTTGCACTTATTATAAAAGTTGTAGAATATAAANTTTTTTTACCTAATATGACTGGGCTATGATTAGTTATAGGTGATGGTATGGGTGGTATGGTATCAGTTGGTTATGTTAGGTTGACAGATGGTAGGAATGTAGTGTGCTATGGGTCGACCTGAAATGTATAAATGCTTGGGTAGCTGTTATGGTGTATAAGTATGGTCGAGTTCTTTTATTGGGTTATAGAGAATGGTGCAGTTGGTTTGTATGACTGAGATTTTTTTAGGTTACAGTGGATGGTATGGCTGGCCGGAATGTTGTGAGGCATGCAGGGATATGTTTGCTTAGTGTATGTGCTTTTTTATTCGGTATGTTAGCTATGATTTTTCTAGAATGTGGTAGGTTTGATTTTTTCTGAGCCCTATTTTGTTAAGTCGACTTTATTATTAGAGTATGCTAAAGGAATATGTGAATAAATTTGAAATTTTTATGCGAGTGGTTTAGTACGATATAAGTGGTTAAGTACTATGCACAAGGTGAAAAGTCACACACGAGTGAAAAATAAAGTAATGTATGAGCTACACATGGAAAAAAAAAAAAGTATTACACAAGTGGCTAAGTCCTATAAAAATGGTGACTTATAGTGAGCTTGCCTGTTGGCTAAGGAAAAATAAAATCATAGATGGCGGCCTAAAAAAAATGCGGTC
The DNA here is from genome assembly GCA_002778355.1 of Clitarchus hookeri. Lineage (NCBI taxonomy): Eukaryota > Metazoa > Arthropoda > Insecta > Phasmatodea > Phasmatidae > Clitarchus > Clitarchus hookeri. The sequence goes on along the minus strand of NQII01000282.1, from coordinate 363,079 downwards.
GTCAGCAAACGAAACAAGAAGGTGGTTCAAGGGTAACCAGCAGGCTACTTAATCGATGTGGAATGAAAGAGCATTATGCCAAGATGGCAGGGTTGAGCAAAGGCGACTAAGGTGAAAAGGAATGACAGAGCATGAAAGAAAGGCGAGTTATCAGGAAACAAGGTGGTGGCAGAAACAACATGGCTGCGATAATGTAATACAAAATGGTGGCATAANCTGCGATAATGTAATACAAAATGGTGGCATAATACAAAATTGTGACAATTACGTAATTTAAGATTGTGGCAATGATGTAATACAAGATGGTGGCCGGAAACAAGATGTCGGTCAGAGCCCCCGAGCCCGACCCTGGACCCTGCGCCAGAAGGAACTATTCTCTACTACTCACATTCTTTTCATACGGCATCACTCACCATATCATTCATAAAATAGCTCAAATATCGCAAAGTGTATGCACATTGGATGTAGAATTGTTAAACACAGCAGCAGGTTCGTTTTTCCACTTAGTTAACANATACAAAATTGTGACAATTACGTAATTTAAGATTGTGGCAATGATGTAATACAAGATGGTGGCCGGAAACAAGATGGCGGTCAGAGCCCCCGAGCCCGACCCTGGACCCTGCGCCAGAAGGAACTATTCTCTACTACTCACATTCTTTTCATACGGCATCACTCACCATATCATTCATAAAATAGCTCAACTATCGCAAAGTGTATGCACATTGGATGTAGAATTGTTAAACACAGCAGCAGGTTCGTTTTTCCACTTAGTTAACANCTATCGCAAAGTGTATGCACATTGGATGTAGAATTGTTAAACACAGCAGCAGGTTCGTTTTTCCACTTAGTTAACACATCTGAAGTAGGAAACTCCAACCTTGAAGCCATCATAACCGGTGAAGAAACACGGGCACACCATTACACGCCTGAAACCAAATGGTCTTCAATGGAATGTATACGTCGGCACCACCACAGAGTAAGCAGGTCAACGCAGCACCCTCGATCAGCAAGCTCATGGCCACTGTGCCATGGAATGCAAAAGGCCTGCTTTAGATATATTTTCTACAACATTGAGAAAAAAATCACAACTTGCAGGCATTGCATAACGTTACGATGATTAATGGCAGAAATTCGCAGTTAGGAGCCAGGTCTTCTAGCTAGAGGCTTTGCGATAATGCCAGACCTCGCACTACTTGGGAAACGTAGAAATCTGTGCAGTTCTTTTGATGGAACCTTATGGAGTACCCTCCGTACAGTACACAGAGAAAAATGTTTTGTTGAATCAAACAAATTTTGTTTGGCGCAACCAAATTGATTGTTTGTATAGGGGCGATGAAATATTTTGTTGTTGTAAACAAATTAATTTGTTGTTCTTATTTGGTTTCCCCAAACAAAGATTTGGTTAGTGCAACTACATATTTGTTTAGCTCTACGCACATTAAACCGTTTCGGTTAATATTAAAAAAATTGCATGTCTCACCGAGATTAGAACCTAGATTGTTTGCATCCGAACGCTACGCTCTAGCAATCTCAGCTANAAAAAATTGCATGTCTCACCGAGATTAGAACCTAGATTGTTTGCATCCGAACGCTACGCTCTAGCAATCTCAGCTAATGTGAATACGTAAGAGATCGGAATGTTTTAAATGCATATAATTCAAATACTGGACAATGGGCGCAAATAAATNCTAATGTGAATACGTAAGAGATCGGAATGTTTTAAATGCATATAATTCAAATACTGGACAATGGGCGCAAATAAATATTTCAAGTTTTTCAGCATTACTTTTTAGTTTCCTGCTGAATTTGTTTTATTAGAATGTTTATACGATTATTAAACATCAGTAAATGCACTAACAAACACTGTCACTATCCTAATAGTCACAAAAAAATGTAACCTAACTCTCGAGCTGTATTTTTGAACGAAGGCATTCACGCGAGTAGCCTATCAAATATATACATTTGATTCAACAAAATATTTTGTTGGCAGTCTAATTTCTTTTGGCCCAACACAGAGGTTTTATCTATTCAAACATGCATTTTGTAAAATTAACAAAATTAATTTAGTTGTTTTTGAAGTTTTATTTACTCAACAAAATATTTTGTTGGGAAAACTAATTTCACTTTTTTAACACTACAAAAACAAATATTTTGTTGGCGTTTCTCTCAGTGTGGATTAGTGCTGGCAACAAAATCTATGGTTGCTGCAAATAAATGTTTTGTTCTAAATATATAGCACCAAACTAAACATTTTATTTTGTTGACAAATTGTAACGATATGTTTGCTTACACTAAATATTTGTTTAACATACTGAAACAACAAAATATTTGTTTTGCACAAACAAAATTGTTTTAAATTAATTATTTGGCTTTGTGAACAAATTCAATTCATTTGGAGGAACTGAGGCTTGGTTGTACCAACAAAATATCGTTTAGTTGAAACAAACGCCACGCAAACAAATGTATTTGGTATACTGAAACGATTATTTTTTTAAGTGCACGGAAGTGACTCCATACGATTTCCATTTGTTGGCACTGCTAAAAATACATCTTGGTGGAAGGCGATTTTGGGATGATGTAAGTGTAGATTGATACTGATGTTTGCATAGACGTAATTCGCTATATTGTGTCTCGCTGTGTTAAGTAGGAATGCATGTCTGCCCTAGTAATGACATGTTCTTCATAAATTTCAAGTACCTTTCTCATGTCCTGTGTATCATTGTTATCCTGTGCAAATCTGAAGTGACCTTTTAAATGAAACCGTTGCAAAAGTTACTGTTAGTTGCATCTGCACTTACTTTGAATTATTTAAAAATGGTAGTATCCTAAATTTAATTTTAATTTGTACACAAGCTGTACCGTCATAGATGCTATTCGATTCGCGGTGTGAACACGAAATGCTTTGAAGTAATGGCTATAAAATAGAACAGAATGTTTGTAGTACTCGTCTAACAATCTTACATTACTATCTGAACTCCACGCCACTTCCAAAACAATTTCTATCTAGAGTTATTCTCAGTGAATATTTGCCGCGTGATTTCTCTTCGTGTATATACATACACACACATACACACGTATATTCTGCACTTGTTGATACATAGGTGGTCACATGACCAGAAGAGAACGCCCAATAGTCACTTGTTTCGTGCAAAACTCTCCTGAAAATAGAACATACTCGTATCTCCCACTTTTATGCGAGATATTGCTTGTATGTGATATTCTCGCATGAGATTTAGTATGAAAGTGCCATATCTCACGGTTTTGCACGTAAGTTGCTTTTTGCAAAAGTTGCGAAACGGTTAAATTTTGCCTTTAAAAGTGTAATCTTTTAAGATTTGGGTGGAAGAGAATAAATCGCAGATGAGACTTCCTTGCTACGTACTAATGACATCTGACTACAACCACTATAGAAACTAGAAACTAGCTAACTATCGACTGTAGGGATTTGCATGAGGCAGGTGTCTATCTTTCAGATGTCATGGGCAGTGGCTAGCAGTCTAAATACACAAAGCCGATGCTATCTTCCTGTCTTGTTGTGGTCAGCCGGGAGCAAACTTGCTGCCATTTAGCAAGTCGCTAAAAAATTAACTGGACACATGTTATGCTCGTTACTGTTTTGCACTCGCCTTATGGTTGCCTCGTGAATTTTTGTCAAGTGAGAAACGCAGTCCTGTTTAAGGCGCCCACCGGCCTGGCCTTGGAACTGCGCTGTCACGTGTTCAGACCCGCATTTTTGTATGGAATTACTAAACACCAATCCAGTGTGTTATCCACGAAAAGAACGCACACTTCAGATGAATATAATCATATAATTTGCGTACACAATATATACATAATGTAGAGACTTCCAATATAGCTGCTACAAACTTTTTTGAGACTGCTACATACATTAACATATTTACCGCGTGTTTGAGAAATTGGGATAGACAACTGCATCTAACTTTCCTGCTGACTTTCCGCCAAAAATGTATAAGGTCACCGCTGAATGTTTCGTAGTTGAGTGCTGCACTACGGAAATACTGCACACTTCGTCTGTGCTAGGCGTGCGCTTGTAGGCGATAAAGCGTTACACACTCCGCTCGCGTCGCCATTAGGGCCCGTCGACAATTGACGTGGATTTGAGAGTGGTATATAGAGACCCCCAAGCTCATCATTGAGCGCGCAGGTCTGGAAATACGGTGCGGTAAGGTGGAGTTTCGGGGCCGGGGCGTGGTCAACTCAGGTAATGTGATGCCAGAGTTAGGCGCGTGGAGGGGACAGACTCGCCCTCAAGCCGTGCGTCATTCGCTCTTCGTGAAGGGCCGAGGTAACGTCCGCGGCCAACTCCAAACTACCTGATCAAATCCCGCGCTTGCGATCCGACCGTTCAACGTAATGATCTGTTTATGATTACAGTCTGTTCGCGGTTTCTTCACACTTTTTTAATTAAACCTTTGAAAAATCATCCCATGTATGACGTGATTGGTTGTTTACGAAATATGTCACGTATCTCTCGCGTTTTTTTTTTTAACTTTTATTAACATAAAAATACCTTATTTTTTGTTCAACCGAACTTTTACTTATGTTTTATCTATAAACTATATTGTTTCTATTATAATTATGCATAAATACAGGAAGCATGTAAGTGCGTTGGTAATGCCTAGTAAGAAATCGTTACCTACAGCTGATCATCGATATTAGCCGTATATTACAACATGCAATATTTCAAGTGAACTGTTTTTTAGCTGTGTATTCAAATGCCAAGGCTTAAATTTGGGAAATTTACCAAGCGTGTTACATCGATTTTGGCCCTATAACTGTAGGCTATATTAATTTTATACTATTTTTTTTAGTTTAAATAAAAAAATTATTATTTTTTTTTTTTGCGAATGTAACATATTTAGGCGTATACTGAAAATGTACAGCACACCAAATCTATATTTAGCTTTTATATTTCATTAAAAGTAATTTTACATCTGGAAATGTGTAATTTCACATTCAAATTGCTACAGAAATATTTCCATATTTAATATACATATTCCTCGTCGTCAACCTCAGACATACAAAAATTTAACAGTCGAATAAAGATTTGATTAACAACGATTGCAAAAAAAAAAAATGGTAACAATTTGTTTGTAATGAATGAATAAGTTAGGTAAGACTATTAATTTTTTTATGTAAGCTATCAAAATTCGCATTGATGCATTGTGCCAAGGCTTAGCGATTGTAAATTTTTCAGTTTATAAGTTCGTCACTAGTGTTGGTACATTTTTTGTATTTACTTACGCATTCCAACAATATGCAAATTTAAAGAAAGAGTATTTTCTATAATTTGCCTGGTAGGTTTTGTTCACAATCAAATTAAATTCTGATGTTTGTGTAAATAACATTAATGTATCCATGTGAAGGTTTGAACAGGCAGGTTTGTGCTAGCCTATACTCGTATGCTAAAATAATGTTTCAATTTAATATTTTCAGCCACAATTTTCTCGTGGACGATAATCGTTGTTAATGTAAAATTACTCATGTTGTCAGTGTAATTACTCTAACACTTTTTTAGTATACGTTTACTCAAGTATAGTCATTGAAAAATGGCACTTGTGTGTATTTTAATGGTAAATTTGCACCTTGAACATTCGTTGTTCAAGTGGCATGATGGTTTTAATACAGTGATACAGTAGGGATAAAAATGCACAGATAGGTTATTTAATTTGTGATTGTGTATTATTACACAAATATTAAAACGCATGCATCATTGTTAATAAATCTGTGTACCTACATTTTAATTCCTAGTAACATTATCATACTATTTCAGCTTTGCAGCTGTCTTTGAAAACTACTCTTACCAAATAGTAAATTTACGCATAAATTTAATGTGGAAATACACACGTTTATTTTAAAGTGTAGCTCATTTCATCTCAGATTGTGTGGTATTCGGTACTTGTTTTCTTGGAAATTTGTTATTGGTTTATAGTTATTCACGGCATGTCTGATAAATTGCGACCCATTCGCGAATGTAACTCAATTGCATGCGTCCTCGAATTACAGCATGTCTTCAAATGAAGCCCACAGAATTCTCACAAGACAGTCCATTATCAAATTTTTCGTTATACTCCCGACAAATACGGCAGTGAAGACGATTCGAATTTTATAATAGCTTTAGTTAAAAAATTAAAGAATCCGTATTCTTACATAAAAAAAGAATTTCCTTAAATATCTTATTTTTTTATGGTAATATAATATCTTATAAAACAGTCATTTTGTTTAGACGCGTCATATAAAAATTAGGACACAATAAATAGTGACATACTTTAAAAGAAAAAACATGCAATTATATAAAATGTAAATGTTCCAATTTGTTACAACAATATACAGTAATCATTGTGTGAGTTAAATAGAAGTAAAGAAAAATACTATCTACTACACCAAAGTAATTGCGTTAGTATTTTGTGTGAGGTAACAATTTAAGTCACACTTGTGTGTCTGATGTACGAGGGTTATTCGGAAAGTAAGGTCCGATTTCTTATAAAACATAAACCATGACAAATTTTTTCAAAAAACGTTTTTTATTTAATTCCTTACATTTTTCTCTATTTTTCTACATAGTTTCCATATTTATTTAAACATTTGTCATAACGTTCTACAAGCTTTTGTATGCCTAAGTCATAGACGTCTGCCGCCTGTGAGGATAACCAGTCTGTAACTGCTTCTTTCACCTCGTCATCTGTGGCGAAGCGCTTGCCTACCAAGAGATGGGCGTCTGGGGCCACTTCTATTCCCAGGCATCGTCCTGTTGGAGAGGCGAGTTACTCTGGTGACGATTCGCAAGTGAATGTTTCCTGTGTTGACCGGATCCACCAGCAGTTGGGGGAATTGCGGGTTGGGCTTGGTGAGTTGGATACTGAGATTTGTTCTAGTGGGTTGTTATCTCGAGCTGTCGACTTGGCCATCCGGGGTCAGCCAGTGTGTGAAGTTCTTGATCAGTGGCTTAGAAATTGTCTCTCTGTGAGGAATGAATGCAGGCCTCTCCCCAGACCGAGGGACCCTCTCGTTGCGCGGTCGCATAATGAACTAGGTAAGTCTGAATACGCTTCCATCCAANGTACCATCAGAGTAGGGCTACTCTTACCCTGATGGTGTTTCCGAGTGGTGGTCCTCACTCTTTTCTTCTGGACAAGGTCTTCGTAATGAACCTTTGGTTCTTCCTTATGATGAAAACCCCTATAATCTGCCCACCTTGATCTCTGAGGAGGAGGTGACGACCAAGGGCGCCATTCGTGGGCAGTCTTCGCCTGGCTCTGACGGTGTTTCGCTGAAGAACTGGTCTGTAATTCCTGACAAACTGAAAGCGGTCTTATTTAACATCTTCCTACTTACCAGTGACCTTCCGTCCTGGTTGTTAAAGACAAGGACTGTGCTGATCCCTAAGAAGACCGCCCCTTTTGATCCGGGTAACTTCCGTCCCATTACCACCACGTCAGTGATAAGCCACCACTTCAATAAGATCATTAGTCGGATACTTCAGGCAGCTCTTCCAATTTATCCTGAGCAAAGAGCCTTCTTGAAACAGGATGGGTTGGCTAAGAATTTGTCATTGTTGTCCGAGGTGTTGNAATTTATCCTGAGCAAAGAGCCTTCTTGAAACAGGATGGGTTGGCTAAGAATTTGTCATTGTTGTCCGAGGTGTTGGCTGACGCTTCTGAGCAGTTCCGGCCGCTGTATATGGTTATTTGCACCAATGTAGAGGAAAGTAGGGCCATTATATATCAGAAACTTCTTGTTTTTTACTACGAGCCTTGCAAATTTGGAGAAAGAAGTAAGGCCTAATTACATACAATAACAACTTTACTGTGACGCCGCAACATATACCATTGGAGGTATTTTATTGTGACAAACACTTAAGGATATCTCAAAGAAAACTTTTTATTATGACAAAATAATAAACCTCCTACCGGAAATAATAAAAATCAGGCTTGCTGTCAGCATGCCTTGCTTCCCTCCACTCGTTTTCAGTAATAGGTCTAGTTTAAAGAAGTCAGGAACATACATTACATACACAATAAGCTTATAAAATAGATTACATCTTCTGTAAGCAACAGTTTTTATAGGTGTCGAACACAAAAAATAAAACAATTAGTTTCACTGGATATTTTTTTTTTGCATAGTGACTAGTTTAATGNTATAGGTGTCGAACACAAAAAATAAAACAATTAGTTTCACTGGATATTTTTTTTTTGCATAGTGACTAGTTTAATGGTTTACATAATGAAAATAGTAAAAGATTATTTGTATTTTGAGGACTACTTATCTACAAAACACATATTTTTTTAAAGTCCTTAGTGAAATAAATGTAACGTTGCCAGATTTTCCAGGAAAGGTAATTTTTGGGTATTTATTGGNTTTTTTAAAGTCCTTAGTGAAATAAATGTAACGTTGCCAGATTTTCCAGGAAAGGTAATTTTTGGGTATTTATTGGTGGTGTGCATTGTAAAAGGAAATAGCCATCATTTATGAGTAAACCTAACACATATACATAAGTTAGCTTCTCATGATTCTTCAACAGTAATACGCACTAACACTTTCAAAATCATAATGGAAACATTTATTTAGGTGAGGGTTACGTTGAACTAGCTCAAACCAGCTGTCAACTCGTACTCTGTCATGGTGACTCAGTTATGAAACATTTTGTCGATTAAACATCAATGTCAAACATTTCTCTCGTAATAAAATTACGTGTCTTTGTTATTAAAATTAGTGATAAAGTATGTTAAAAGCTGTTTCAGCATTAAATATGACTATTTTCAAGTTTTTTGTGTTTGGTACTGCAAATTGTGAACAATATAAATGGAATTGTGGATATTCGTTATGCCAATTTTTTAAAATACTTAAATTACAGAATTCCGGTAACTTATAAAGTTTATCAAATTTTCACTACCCTTGTTTTTTAAAGCAAAGTTTGCAATTAAAAGAAGGTGAAATTTTATGGAATACGTAAAGTTTCAATAACATGATAAACATCCTTTTAAAATCAAAGTCGTAGTCTTTTAGAGTTTGGTGTTTCACCCCCGTCATATTTGTTGTGGATACACCAACACATTTTTACGAACAGCAAACAAATTTCATCTTACGGTTTTTATGTTTTCGTGCTTTATAACGATGAACTTGTTTTATTAGTGTATGATTGATATTTTTTCATGCATAATGTTGTATTGTAACAGTAAATATGAATTTAAAAATAATTTATTGCAATATTTANGATTGATATTTTTTCATGCATAATGTTGTATTGTAACAGTAAATATGAATTTAAAAATAATTTATTGCAATATTTACTCTACACTAACCACTGCCAAAATGAATTTTTATCTAGGACGTAAAAAACACCTGCTGTAATTTTATATATGATATNCTCTACACTAACCACTGCCAAAATGAATTTTTATCTAGGACGTAAAAAACACCTGCTGTAATTTTATATATGATATACGTGATCTGCCAAATGATTTTGTATTGTCAAAAATCCGGCAACGCTAGTTAGTGCATGCTTGTCATCACCAACATCGGCGGAAAAATGTATTTAGCACGAGAATAAACATTCCGACAATTCAATCATTTCGTTCACGAAATATAGTCCATTCCCAGTTACTTCAAACTTTTCTGAAGCCCTGCTAAAGTTCTACATCCAGGATATTCCTCCGCCTCATGCGAACACAGCTTAACCCAGCCTAGAAAATGACACCAAAGGGACAGCGTACCGCGTTCGTGTGCACTCAGTTTTATATATAATTTGCATAAGAACGACTTCTTACTAGACATTACCAACGCACTTACATTTTCCCTGTATTTATGCATATTAATTATAAACAAAATAATATAGTTTACAGATAAAATATAATTAAAAGTTCGGTTAAACAAAAAAAAAGTATCCTTATGTTAAAAAAAGTTTGAAAAACGTGTGTGATACATGGAATTATTTCGGAAACAACCAATCACGTCAACAATGGGGTGATTTTGCAAAGGTTTAATTCAAAAAGTGTGAAGAAACCGCAAACAGGCTATAATCATAAACCTATTATTACGTTGAACAGTCGGACCGCCAGCGCGGGACTTGAACAGGTAGTCTGGAGTTGTCCGCGACGTTACCCCAGCCCATCGCTGAGAGCGAATGACGCACGACTTGAGGGAGGGTAGGGCGAGTCTGTCCCGTCCACGCGCCTAACTTTGGCATCACGTGCGCTAAGTTGACCACGCCCCGGCCCTCCAGCCGCGCCGTATCTCCAACCCTGCGAGCTCAACGATGAGCTTGGGGGTCTCTATATACCACTAGTAACATAATGCGTCGCACAAGGAAGTGAATATCCGAGTTTTAAGTACCAGCGTTTAAAAATTGCATTTGGCGTGGCATAACAAGCGGAAATTGGCGTAAAGATGGCCATATTTTATCTCGTCATGGAGATAATGAGAACCGGCACGTCATAGGAATTATTGCCGTCTAATGAGGTTCGCACGCATTAAAAATAAATTGTGTTTTGACTCCAGCGGCAGCTTGTATGTCTTTTCCCGCCATCAGTAGATTTTTATTTAATCAGCTTTTAGCTTGTAGTAAATGGCAGTGACACAAAAATGGTCAGCAAAGAAAAAATACATAAAAATTAAATTCCGTGGGCGGCTTGCTAGAGAGTTTTTACATTATATTTGCGTTATTTTCGGTTCGATTCTTTATGTGTACACTGCATGTCCGTCACAAATGCTACGATAATGCTATGAACACTGATTTTTCCTGCAACCAAGAGGTTACAGATTAAATTCTCATTCAAAACTCAAGTAGTGCGTTAGTTTGCAAGCTACGATATTTTAAATATATATGCAAAAGATAAAAAAAAAAAAAAACATATATTAGCATTGTAAGCAATTTTTTGCTGGTTGCATTCCTATGAAGGCACTGCGCTGGCAAGTAGGTATTACATGTGTTTTCTGTTTATGAAGTTGATAGCGCGATATGAAATAACCAATATTAATTAGTGAAACGTATTCTCTAAAAGAGAACTGAGTGGTTATTAAAAGCGCGCAGTGATATTTTCTGGCATCCCAGCGCTTGGGGGAGTGTTCACATTAATTAACGTGTATTGTGACCTATTCGAAGTCGCATCACCACTGGCAGTAACGCAAACCCAGTCTCTTCGTGATGTGCTGTCCACCAAGTCGTCAAATAGATGGCTCATGCCTTGTTGTACATGTCACGTCCATCCGCACAATCTCGGCATCTAGACGCGCGTGATAGGGCTTGTGTGTTGTTTTCCGGTGGGAAAACCTGTTACCGACCGGGTTGATCCTTAGACCTCACTGATTCTTTACCATACGTTTTACAAGAAACTAAATTAAAATACCCGTTACCACCTGCTTTGGGAACGCTTCTCACTATACGCCCATATGCTTGGAAAAATGGCTTTTCTTTCTTTAATGCAAAATAATCCTGATTGCAGAAAATAATCATGCATAGTTACTTTCAAGAGAGGCAGTTTGTACGTGTGACTAAATAATACATGGTTTAGTGGCATTCGTTTTAGTTTTCTCGTACATCTAAAAGAAGTGGCCAACGAAGCGGTGAATAATAGGAAGATTTTTAGAATATGTTCGCGCGTATTTAATTTTGGCTTCCAGTGTCCCTAACATTTTGTTTTCCTTTGGCACTATACAATGAATTATGTCGCTTTGGCATCGGCTGCGCCATTGTTAATATGGTTGTATGAAATTTGTTTAATATTCTTGTAACAATTTAGAAATACGGTTTTGTTACATTTTATTGGAGACATGCCTTGTTTTTTTTTTTTTTTTACCTTCCTTAAACAATTTCCCCAAATAAAATTAACGGATTTGTAATGCTAAGGCTTGGGCAACTTGCCCAATGATCGAAAGGGCTTTAGAGTACAGTGTAGGTTGTTTTAATGTAGTTGCTCCAATTGTGAGATTTTAAAAAAGTTGAATTTATTGTGGACAAACTACAGTTCGCAACTACTACAGAATATTTGTTGCAGTATTTTTAGCGTGTCGTAGATAGTCTTGCATAAAGGTAGAATTTAATATTTAGACTCGTCTTTCGTGTTCTAGCTTGAAGATTATTTTTCCTTATCTCAGTATACGTAAGTCATTTAGTCCACATGTTACCACCTTGGTCAAGTTTTCATATTTGAGCCACATTCTTGCAATCCCATACGATTACTGACCCACTCCAGTTTGACCCTTGTGGGGACGGGAAGGTGGCAAAAATTTTACACATTTCACTTCTGTGATCTGCTTCCTTATCATATGCGCCTGCCTTTCGACTGTAATTTTATTTTGATTTCGCACATCAGTATTACTCTGCCCTTTATTACGGGAATGTGTTGCAAACGTTTCTGCTGGTTACTTCTTCTCGTCCAGAAGTTTCTTCGTGCCACTCGACAGTGATAACCCTCGTTGTAGACTTTGCGCACTGCGCTAATTGACACACTGACAATCCGGTTTTCTATTACTGCAATTATCTTGCCGGGATTTTCACATGTGCGGGAAACGTGGCGGACGTTTCCGGTGGGCAGTCCCGTTTCCCTCCCCTTGAATTCAATCACTGCTAAATCTTCGCCTTATTTAACCCCCACCGGCACTCAAGACCTCGCTGTTAAGCACCGATCTAAACCTCACTCACCTCAAGGCTCCAGTGTTAGTTCGACTGCTATTATTAAGGGCACTGCCTATTTGCTGGCAGTTGCGAAATTTAATCAGGAAATCCCATGTTAAGTAAATTTCGTCTCAGTGCGTTAATTTTAAAGATAGGCGTTTCAAACAAAATTTACAACTTTTTGCGAATTTTTTAGGAGAAGTGCCCCACAGTGGAGACATTTTCATAACATTTTTTGCAAGGAATTTTTAAAAATGATTTTTTTTACAAAAAAGCACATACTGCCTATCTATATTGAAAATATACGCTCGTAGGGGCCTTCTCTTAAAAAATTCGTGAAGAATACATTTTGTTTGAAACCTCTATCTTGAAAATTAACGCACTGTGGCGAGATTTCCTGAACGTCGGATTTCGTATTTAAATTTAGCAGCTGCCAACCGGTAGGCAGTGCCCTTAATAGTTTATCGTTCAGGCGCTGAGCTTTCGGAGGCCCACTCTCCTACTTACGCTTCACTCTTTTGATTTTTCCTCTAAGACATATTTATTTCAGACTACTTTTATCAATAGAGTTCTGTCAACCAGCTGTGCTGCCGACGGAACATTTACATTGAATGTGTATCTTGATAATCATTTCCCGTTAAGCCGCATTCTTATCTTTGGCATCCGGTGATGACAGCTCAAGAAGAGTGATTGAAAACGTGGCAGTAAAGTAGGGGATATTGTTTCTGTAAGCTGTATGCTCACGAGCAAAGAATATCTTCACTAAAATCACTCGACTATGTACTCTAAATCTGAATCAGTGATTTAAATCACTATAACTATTTTACTGAATCTTTAGTAAATCAGTGGAATTCACTGACGTTTTACTGCCAACCTAGTACAATTCACTAGAAATCAGTATAAATCACGATTTAATAAGTGAATACCAGTAACGAAAATTATCTTTAGAATTTTACTGATTCAAGTGGAGCAGTTTCAACAGATCCACAGTGGAATTCACTGATTTGAAGCAGTTTTAACTGTTTCGATTTTAGAGTGTACATGTTAACTTTGTTGGAAGATGATAATGTATCATGGAAGGCAAATAAATCATCACTTGCAAATGCTATTTGGAAAATGACTAACCAACAATCAGGTGTTCCAACTATAAGATTGATGGGACTGGCTGTTTCATCAAATTTCTTGGCCACTGTACAGTACCCACAAATCAATATTCATTTCATATATTTCTTATGTGCCTCTGCACTATGACAAGGCCACCATAATATTTGATGGCTATAATGCAGGACCAGCCATAAAAGATTCTACATATATAATACGCACTACAGGTATGTGCACACCAAAAGTTGATTTCACCCATGAAATGAATCTAACTAATAAGAGTAAAGTGTTTTTAAAAAACAACAAAAACAAGGAAAAATTTATACAACTTAGGACCAGAGTTGATTTCATCAGGATGCCAGATTTTGTACTTAGAATGCGATGCTGACGTCCTGCTAACCAAAACTGCTATAACCGCGCGTGTGCGAGAGAGTATTGTTTCCATTACGTTACGTTCGGTCAATGTGTGTGCGATTGCAAATATTGGGCATGCGAAATTTAAACGTTTTAACTGTGAATATTTTTTATGACGAAAAGTATCCTATGTCCTATTTCAGGATCACCCACATACCATATTTCATCAAAATCCGTTCTGCCGTTATGGAGCTGAGTTTGATCACGTTCCCAGCCTTTGCAGAATTACGTTTCGTTGTTATTCCACAGGACCCGTACAATTTTCCGGTATAAAAAGTATCCTATGTCCTATTGCAGGACCTAAAGTACCTACATACCAAGTTTCATAAAAATCCGTTCAGCCGTTATGGAGCTGAGTGGTAACAAACATATATACATATATATATATATATACATACACACACACACACGTGTTCGCATTTATAATATTAGTAGGATTAAAGGATATATAAATACAAGAACACTCACTGGANATATATATATATATACATACACACACACACACACACGTGTTCGCATTTATAATATTAGTAGGATTAAAGGATATATAAATACAAGAACACTCACTGGAATGAGGAATAAGTGGACGCACAGAAAAATCATAGTTCATGGAATAATCGTGAAGAAAATAGTGATGTTTCAATTCATAAGTGCAGAGAGAGCGGGCGCTACAAACTGACACACATTCGTAATATATCTGAAGAAAAAAAAAACTACTATTGTTGGACACAAAAATTCGCTTTAACAATTTTTTTTAAAACATAAGGTTCTCTGTGGTCGCGCTCTTTACGTGTCACATGGCGACGTCGGAATGACGGTTTTAAAACATACAACCAAGTAAACACACATCCTACCCAAGACAAAAGTATATATCGAAACCAATACGGCGAACTTACCTTTCTTTGATGTAGTCTATCAGTGTTTCCAGTCTCAATTTATCATAAACAGAAAAATGGTTTCTTCGTCAGCCACGTTGCTACAAAGAATACATGGCACATGACCAAACGAAGGATAGTGACGCCCTACCGAGCAAATTAGAAACCATCCAGATGTGGCGCACTGCTTGTAAGAGATTTACATGCGGCTGGCTGGTAATAACAAATGACGATGCTTTTTAACTGGAATTCAGTATGTTTTACCCATCCATAATGCTGTTACACCTTTATCAACATTTAATATTATTTTACGTGTGTTACAAACAGTTCTGCAGCAACCCAGGATTTTGTTCTGGAAATCGTTATTTTGAACTATTACTAGGGATTTTATTCATATCATCACTGTTATATCCTAGTGCAATTATTTTGGCTGCATCTTCTAATAATATATGTTACTGCTTTCCGATCAAATTACTTTTAGGTGCAAAGTGCAGTGTGTTGCTACACTATTTATATGTTGGTCGCAGCTAAACACACACTTCACATGCCCTGTTGGATTACATATTGGACACACAGTAATTACAAAACACAGAAATCCAAAATAGCACTATAAACACAACAATACATGGTAATTTGAAATCAGTTTAGACGTCACAAACTAAGAATAAATTTGTTTAAATAAATAATACTCAACTCTTTGTTATAACACTATTTCTGATCATAGGTAAGTATGTACCGCCCATGATTGCAGAAACCTTCGATATGACGTCATGACTATATTGTATCAGTTATAACCCGATGTAACACCATTACGACCATACACAATGACGNCGTCATTGTTTAGCCACATACCTTAACCATACACTACACACGTAAACTCAGTATAGGCACTGCGTTTCATCCGTACTCATGGTGCTACAGCATGATCACGTAGGTGACATCCAGTGTAAGGGTATTATGGTAATACCATGTCGTGTAATGGTGTTACTTCTACCACAACTTTTGGGAGACTTGTGTTTCATACGTATTAAAGCTGTTGCACACAGATTTACGGGAGAAACATGCTGCGGCATGGCATTACTGTTTCACTTTTACGGCTGGACTTAATATTTTTCTCAGGGTATTTATCACAACGTTGTAACTTTGACCTAGGTGTTTGAAACACAGTTGTGTAACGTGCTTTACGTTTCTGTGATTTGAATGTTCGCCACAATCCCAACATAATACTAAGCCCAGTCAGATAAATTAAAATAAATAATGAAATAAACCTAGAAAACAGTAAGTACCAATGCATATAAATATGAGCGTAATAAAAGTTACAGTATGCCTATTTGTGTGCATGTTCATCGCTACGTTTTAAGTTTGTCGCTGTTACGTACAAAAAAATTTGCGGCACGAGTTGCGTGCTTGAATTCACTGTGTCTTTTCGTTGGAATGGTTGTTCCTTCATTTTAACTTCTATTCCCACTGAGGCCACCCTTCTAATGAAATAACCCAACATATATTGTTAACGGGGTTAAACACAGTCGCGACAAAATGTTAACGTGTATTACGTGTAATATGCTATGTCGTGTATAACAAATATGTTAAAAATGTAAAATAATATCAGTAAGGACTATCGTTAATACAAACATTGTTAAAAAGTCATAAAGCAGACCAAAATATGGCTATAGGCCTAAATTGTAAATGTTCGTACGAAATGGTTTTCGAAATACAACGAAATTCTTTGAACAGCTTAAAGAAGTAAACAAAGCATTTGACAGTTAAAACGTATAAGTTACATGGCAGTGTTTATGTTTACATGTAGCGGAAGGGTACGTAATCGGTAACCAAAAGTAGAACTTCAGCAGGGCTTCAGAAATGTGTGAAGTAACCCTGAATGGCCTACAATCGTGCGTATAATACTACCAGTTTTAACCAGGTATGGTAAGTATCAAGTTCTTGGTGAAAACGATGGACACACGTTCTTACCAAATTCAAAACATCTCAGCATCATTCACGGAAGCACGTGGTGTTTTTCGCTGTAAGTGTAGTGCTATTTTTACTGACGTGCATATTGACATTCTAGTTTACGTAGGCCTGTCTGAGCTCTGCTTGTATGTTCAAGTTTACATAAGGAATTGTGGACGATATATCGGGCTTCTCGACCTTGGCTTTCTGTTAGCA
This sequence comes from Clitarchus hookeri, assembly GCA_002778355.1. Classification (NCBI taxonomy): domain Eukaryota; kingdom Metazoa; phylum Arthropoda; class Insecta; order Phasmatodea; family Phasmatidae; genus Clitarchus; species Clitarchus hookeri. The sequence goes on along the minus strand of NQII01000282.1, from coordinate 345,886 downwards.
GACCACCGCGTCAACAAGCTCTTAAATAACGTTAACTATTTTACGCCTGAATGGCTGAGTACTTTGGAGATACAGTATTAAAGTTGGCACTGAAATTTGAGATTCAGAAAAATAAAGATTCAACACTTTTGATTCCAGTATGACGTGGAGTCCTACAAAGTTATGAATTTTGCAGTGAAATTTTTTTTTAGTTAAATTAACGAGCGTTGCCCAGTGCCTAGTAGTCTATTTGCTTACGTACCTTAGAAATGTGCTTCATGACCAATGCTTTGATCTTTATTATTCTACAAAAAATGTTACTGCCATGTTGACTAGATTGGCCGAGGAGCAGCTGGTGACCAGGATCTTCATCACTGGCCCCCAAGAAGCCCGGATCTTACCCCGTGCAATTTTTTCTATGGGGGTACATAAAGGATTAAGTGTTTCGTCCACCATTGCCAGCTAACATTGACGACCTCGAAACGAAAATTACGGACGCCATCCAAACCGTAACACCGGACATGCTGATAAGAGTGTGAAACGAGTTTGATGATTATCGCGTAGATGTCGTTCGGGCCGCTCATGGTGGTCACATTGAACATTTATGAATCGATGGTAAACAAACTTTACGGTTACACGGTTCATTTGATTGGTCAATCAAGTCTTTAGGTTGTTTGGTTTTGATATTATAGACCTTCAAAGTTGGGGTATTCTTTTATACTCATACTGTATAAGAAAAATAACAGTTAGGGGTATAAAATTTCTGATGACAAGAAATAAAAAAAAAGGGCAGGGGGCAGTAGGTGTAAAGGATGGCCGTGAACGGGAGANATAAAATTTCTGATGACAAGAAATAAAAAAAAAGGGCAGGGGGCAGTAGGTGTAAAGGATGGCCGTGAACGGGAGACGCTGGGAAGTGTGTTGATGCGAACAGCAGAGACCCGCATTGGAGTAAGCTGCGGCAGAAAGAATTAGAATAACACGGAGAAAAGAAAGCGAACGCAGCGAAGGGCAATTGTATAGGTCGTAGACAGTGTCCGAGAATATAAATTTGGCGACTTTTCTGGAGAGTTGTTTGAGATGGGAGGAGATTCACGACTTTAGGTATGGAAAGTTAAAGTAAAGTAAACCTGGAGGAAGGATAAATCGGAGCCTTCTCAGAAAAGGGAAAATATGGTATCTGTGGATAGTTAGCAGGCCATAGTGTGGGAGTCGCTCAGTTCTAGTTAGGATTGTGAAGGTATGGAATGACCTGTTGAGTGTTGACTCAGTGCATTAGAAAAGTTGTGGCTAAGGCTGCAAATTGGAAATGATTGTTTCGAGGAAGGTGGAATGTTACTTTCCATGAAGCGTGTTTTCAGATAAATTGTTGTTTACTGACGTTTTCAGACGACTATGTTGAAAAAAAAAACAGTAATTTTTATTGTGTAGACATATAACAAAAAAACCTTCGAAATGCATGGAATGAAAATGCAGACTAAAATACAGTGGCAGCGGAGAAACTAGAGCTGTTAGTGTATGTGTATGTACACATTCATTATTTACATACACAAACACCTACGTCTGTCATCCGACTTGTGCCGAAAGTTTCCTAGGGTTCGCACAGATGAGTCTTCGGCACATATGAGTTTTCACTGCGGCACACGCGTGCGACTACAAGAGTAATTTGTAATGTCTGTCTGTAATGCAGTGTACCAATAAAAAATAAAAATAAAAGTATAAGTTATTTAGAAAGCAAACTGTCTGAAGACAATTATTAAATGTCTGCAGTAGTTTGGTAAAAGGAGAACTAAGGAAAATATTGACAACATTGAAGTAGACATATTGTACATATTCATTCCANACAGTAGTTTGGTAAAAGGAGAACTAAGGAAAATATTTACAACATTGAAGTAGACATATTGTACATATTCATTCCAGCTATAAGACGAATTTGCTTGCAAACCTTACGCACAAGGGCACTCGTTTAACCACAGCAGCCAATTATAATTTTTTTTAATACCCTTAAGTTTAGAAATGCACCCTATGTATCGTATTACAGTATGTTGCCGATTAACAAGTGTCCCTCCTGTAGTTCAGCGGCTCGGCTGAGTCACTTGCCCGTGGGCAGGATTGGCATAGGAAGTGATAGTGTGGTGCGAGTGGCGAGGAATAATCTGGAAAGGATAAGCGGCAGCTTCGCACAGTCGAAGAGAGTATCCGGGGAGTCGCGGAACATGAGTGTTCAGTGAATGTGGCGGGTAGTCGGCGAACGACAGCGGTACTTGCAGCCTGGAGACGGCGACTGTGTTCCAGGCGACTGCGGGGATTGATCGAGGTGCTTCCGGGCGAGCATTGCAGTGTCTGTTACACCGAGGAGATGGAGCGGATGCGTAAGAAGTTCATGAGAGACCGATGCAATGCATACATTCTGATTGAGCTATAATTTTGCCAATAGGACTTATTGAATTCTTTAATCGATTAGTGTGGTAGAGTGGTAGGTGTTTAATGTGGATTGCATTTATAGTATGTGAAAGACATAGCTGTATTTTTACAGTATTGGAAATAAATTAGATCATTATTTTTAGTTAAATTGTTTTTTAAGACCTTCACGCGTTCACGTACATNTTACAGTATTGGAAATAAATTAGATCATTATTTTTAGTTAAATTGTTTTTTAAGACCTTCACGCGTTCACGTACATGGGTACGTAATACACCTAAAGTAGTACGCAACAATTGTCGCAAAACACAGCATCACGAACCTGTAATATGTCAATAATGGACATAAGATTCTTCAAAATTTAAATCATAGCATCCGAAAAAGCCAGTATTTTTTAAGAAATTTTAAAATGCTTTAGTTGTATCTTGTAATATCTGCTTATAATTGAAAGGAAAAAATATAATANTTACAGTATTGGAAATAAATTAGATCATTATTTTTAGTTAAATTGTTTTTTAAGACCTTCACGCGTTCACGTACATTGGGTACGTAATACACCTAAAGTAGTACGCAACAATTGTCGCAAAACACAGCATCACGAACCTGTAATATGTCAATAATGGACATAAGATTCTTCAAAATTTAAATCATAGCATCCGAAAAAGCCAGTGTTTTTTAAGAAATTTTAAAATGCTTTAGTTGTATCTTGTAATATCTGCTTATAATTGAAAGGAAAAAATATAATANATTTTTTAAGAAATTTTAAAATGCTTTAGTTGTATCTTGTAATATCTGCTTATAATTGAAAGGAAAAAATATAATAAAAATGTACGATAATTTTTATAGTATAATTTTTTTTATAAGTTACATATATTTATTTTTATAAGTTATTTTGTATTTCTACTGTAGAAAGTATATTTTTTCTCACAACGAAACTGTGCAATTCAAGTGGCCATTGTGTGTGTGCTCTTCGTATTCGGAGTCTCCAATACAACATTTGCGATTGGTGTTTATAATTTAGTTCACGAAGTAAAATTCTATAATAAAATATTTAATGCTATATGCAGCGTCAAATAACTGTGTTTCAGTACTCGTGTCGAACTGTTATTTTTATTTTAGCAGTCGTCTGTGCTTAAAAAAGGTTTCAAGGTCCGCGACATCAAAATTTATAGTAAACTAAAATTAACAATTAGAAATTATACAACAGTGAAAACTGTAGTAATGTTCATCACGTCTTGATTCATTTAGTAATGATATTACTCTCTCACTTCATATGTGTTGTCAAACACGTTGGCTTCTTTGCTACCAATTTTAATCACTAAACTGAACATTGCCTTGCAACCGGATTCCTAGTAGGGTCGGCTGCCAAGGGTTCCGACAGAAACCTCTTTTTATGTTTGTTCTCTTACGGCAAACTTTGTTCTGCGTTGTGTTTCTCTGCGATCCCAAAGCCCTGGTCCTGGCATTCTTCCGAGGGAAAGAGTTAACTGGAACATCAGCTTTATCATTCATAGTTCTCCATGAGTAACAGAANTCCTGGCATTCTTCCGAGGGAAAGAGTTAACTGGAACATCAGCTTTATCATTCATAGTTCTCCATGAGTAACAGAAAAAAAAAAAACTGCGTTTTTACGCAATTGTTCTTGACCAACGTAGCCGAGCGATTTGACCAATCGTTTATTTACACGTAATGGTTTTGTTTTGCTTCAATACTTAGGCAGCGGAACTGTTTTGTCGACTGTGTAGACGATTTGCAGGCCATGTAATATTGAAGCAACATGTCGGTAAAGTGTGACGATAGAAGGTACAAGAGGGACGTGGGGGAGCAGAGGAAACAGTAAGCAACTGTGTAAAATCGGGTCCTGCACTATGGCGTGTTTAATATGGGGTGCGTGAATGTGAACAGATCTCTGCCGGTCCCGGTTGATTTGTGATGCGCTCTTCCTGTTCCATCATTCAGCCGGCGTAACAGCTAAAGCATGTTTCTTTTCTCACGAAATACGTATTTTGACACATCACGCATGGTGTATTTCTTCCGCGGTTAAATACACAAGAGAGAGACTATGTTATCCTGTACATGTTACTACCCCGCACACAGCCAAGTATTAGAGCCGCGATTACATATAGTTAAGAAATCCGTAATAAGAATACATGGATTTCGTTAGAAGCTATACTTCTGTAATATGGCCCTGGATTGGATGGCACTCATAAAACACCGTACATTTACCCGTGATGTATTATTACTTCATAATATCTCTCACTTTTCGTTGAGTACTTGCTCAATTGGGATGCACATTCTTGTGCACAGAAAATGGCGATCCAAATATTTTTGTCCCGGAGATTTATACAGCGGTTGGAAGCGAGAAACTGCGAACTGTGTAACATTTGTCCGGATGTCTGGGTAGATCTCTGGCCTTCCCAAAGATAACGTGAACAAACAAGATATCACATCGTGCTGTGTAGTAGCAACTGACAATACCCGTTCAAAGTAACGTTAAGTTGGCGCATTATTTATAAAAACTCTGAGAATACAGTCGAGTTACTATAGCTATGAATTATAAATGAAAGCACCTCACAAACTGATTTTTTTGCAATACTTTTTTATGTCGAAGGAAAATAATTTTCAGAGAGTACTATGATTTTGTTGATAGCAAAACGTGATGTATGACTTCTGTCAGTAGAGTGTAATTTTCTTATCGAAAAAGTTTATTTAAAATAAGTGTACATGCAGATAGTCGTCGCAATTGCGACTGAAATACAATGGAAGTTAAAGTGTACTTTCCTGTATTTATTTTACATTCTGAAATACGCCTTATCTCTGAATACCATAACATTTATAAAAATGCAGAAACGCTTGAACTGCTGTAATTTTTTTAGATTTCCATTTACCTGCCCCTCACTTCCTGCTTATCTGCTATTAAGTTATCCACTCTGCCCTTTTTCAACTTATACTTCAGTGTCACTAACTTTTCTCTCTACTCCTTTATTTCCATGAGTGCCTATTGCGTTAATTATTTTTCCTTTTTATTTCGTGACTTTTCTTTCCCATTTACCTTAAGTTTGGGTTCCTTCCCACGTATCCTTCACCTCTTATTTACTCGTAAGTGCCCTGTTGGACTTCTGTCTTTAACATATCCATCGCTATACCGATTGCTTCCTCAAGCGTTTCACCCCTTTCTTCTATACCGAGTGTGGTAGCAAATAATGGAATTCGTACACACTTAACTGTGAATAATATATATTCTAAAGGGAAGTACAATAATTAGTTTGACCACAGAGGAAGTTCAATTTGTAGATACTTGCATTTAGTAATGCACTTTAGTGGATTCCTATTTGGAAAGTTAGTGTACTGACTAATGTCAATTCATTAGTTCGCTAAGTAGATATTTTGGTGGCTGTGGAGGAAGTAATTTGTGGGTATCAAGTTTTTTTTGAGCCAGGATCGAGTTGTTCGTCTCGCAGCTAAGGAAAAAACTAACTATAATATAATATTGTATTGGATATTTTACAGAATCATAGTGCATGAACAGAGACATCCAGAACTAAATGCAAGTTCTATGGTTCTCGGTGCCCGTTACATAGCCGTAACAGGATAAGTAATAACGAAGATATACGAGGGATAGCTTGAACGTGATATCGCGGTTTTCTGAGACAAGAATAAATTACCTGCAGCTGTGTGTGCTGCAACTGTGGGACGCCGATTCCTAGTTAAACGTTCTTGCTGAGACCGCAGTTTTTGGTAAGAGCGGGGGTGTCGGTCACTAGAACATATGCTATTATTACCTGCAATACATTCGAGCCCTCTATAACCCGGCTCGTAACGGCAGGTGGATGTAGAATGTTGAGAAATGACCTACCACTGATATCATTATGTTATATTTATTTGTAGCGAAGTTAAAACGTTTGCCATCTTGTACTTAACTACGCACAGAAAACTTTTAACATATATACTTTATTAAAAGTGAACGGCTGCAGAAAAATGCACCAAGAAAAGATAAAACACAATAAAACGAACATCAAGGTATAGGCCATTCACGGTAGGGTGAGCACTTTTGAAAGCCCGCTCATTTGAAATAATAGTCAATAAATATATTTTATTTTAGCCTTGAAGTTTCGAGTGCGGTGGAATATGCACACTGTGTTTATTACTTACATGGCAATATTTATTTTAAAATATTTTTGAAGAATAAAAATGGCTGAAATAAAAAGTAACTAGTGCCTCAAAAGTGCTCACTTTACCGCGAACAGCCTATAGAAGCGGCGTGGTTTGCAGTGGAGCACTGCACCGGACAGTATGGATTTAGAACTCGTTGGAAATTGAAACATACACATAAAATTGTCAGGAAAATATTATTTATGTTGCGTAAGAAAGAAGAATTTATGTGTATATTTTGTAACGCCAAAATATTTTTCAGGAATGTTCTTATATAAATGTTTTAAAAATCAATTAATAAAAATACTATTTTTAATCGAAATATAAGCAAATTTTCGTTTTGAATGCTTTATAAAGCCCATTTTCCATTTTAAAATCTTACAAGAACAGCATTGTAATTACTCGTTTGTAACTGTGCAACAAAATTAGTAAAACTTTTTTTTTTATAATATTTCTAATAATTGATTTTATTTACGCACATCCATTTCAGCCACGGAAGTTTTAATTTTTACAATAAAAATTAATGTACATAAAATTAATTATAAAAAAACTATTTCAACAATAGTACCCATATTTTATTGCATACACTCATACCAAATTATTATGATTGTTGTACTGACGAAGGTCTTGTAAAATGTGCTTTCTAAAGCATCTAGAATTAAAATACGCTTACATTTTTTATTGAAAATGGACTCAATGATTTGTTTAAACGTTTGAAAAAGTAAATTATGGCAAAATATTTTATAGTGTTAACAAAATATAAGCGTTCTTCTTTCATATGTAACATAAATAGTACTTTCCTGACAATGTTTAATAAGTTCTGCGTGCTGTACAGTCGGGTGCAATGTTCNTCATATGTAACATAAATAGTACTTTCCTGACAATGTTTAATAAGTTCTGCGTGCTGTACAGTCGGGTGCAATGTTCATTTGGAAGCCACTCGACTTCTATCTCAAAAGAAGAAGCTCGCTAATGAACAAGCAAGTCGTGCAGCCTCGCAGATCGCAATGTGATTACGTATGTATGACAACTTCATTAAACAGCTGTATGTACATTTGTGAATTATTTTTCATCTCTTGAAGGTATAACCGTAATGACCAACTCACGTGCGGCTGCGAGCGAAAATGTCAGCTAGAAATAACTACTTCCCCGGTGGTGATGAGCTACGTTACTGATGACATTTTTAGCATACTTTCGCGCTTGGCTGTATCATCTATCACAGGCGAGCTCGCCTATCATCGCCCAGCTGGCTGTGAAATACGAAGTTCGCAAGTCACGAAGCCGTATTCACGCTGGTTTAGATGTCTGTGATGTTACAGAATGTTTTCGGAAAATAGTCGCCTAGTATACGGAAATACTGCTCTTAGGGAGGACATAACAAACTGCTCTCCGTATTTACACATGTTACTCTTTATAACTTCGTGTTTAGAGATTTCTCCGTAATTCCGTGTAGCTTGTAACCCCAACCTACGAGCAACCACATGACATAATTACTGCTATAAAATGTTTGCTTATGCTATAACTACAAGTAAACTCGGTTCACCTCAAGAAAACTAGTGCCAGGACTAAACATCTTATGCCTGTTGAAGCAAAGAAGACCATTTAGAAAAACTGTCGCAAATTAAATATTTTCACTTTTATTTTTTACGCTTGTTCGGTTACAGATTGAATTAACTACGAAGTTTTTTGTTTGTTTCGCGTTCAAGACCCGTTTAGGGCAGTAAACGTTCTATGTACCCACTTTGTGAAATTATAACTAATTTTTATAATCCGCTTTTACTAAAATTTAAAATAACCGAAACATTTGTTCCGTAGAATACGACCATGTTTCCTAAATGTTAAGCAAATTCAGGTAATACATTTGGTTAATTAAGGGAATTTTTATTAACTGTACTCGCAGTCTTTGTAAATGCGCACAAGCTATACAATGGCTGAGCCAAAAACACTTACCAGGACATCTTGCAGTGTTTACATGCACACAGAAATTCGTTTACAGGAAGATTACCGAAGCTGTAGCTAAATGTTAACTAACTACAGTACGTTTACCGACTCTACGAGTACACAACTTTTGATAAGTGTTCGATAGCAATTAAAATTTAATATGTATGTGGCATTTCATTAATAACGATTGTCTGTACTAGGTTTCTCTATATGATTAATTCTGCAGNTCATATGTAACATAAATAGTACTTTCCTGACAATGTTTAATAAGTTCTGCGTGCTGTACAGTCGGGTGCAATGTTCCTTTGGAAGCCACTCGACTTCTATCTCAAAAGAAGAAGCTCGCTAATGAACAAGTAAGTCGTGCGTGCAGCCTCGCAGATCGCAATGTGATTACGTATGCATGACAACTTCATTAAGCAGCTGTATGTACATTTGTGAATTATTTTTCATCTCTTGAAGGTATAACCATAATGACCAACTCACGTGCGGCTGCGAGCGAAAATGTCTGATAGAATTAACTACTTCCCTGGTGGTGATGAGCTACGTGACTGATGTGACACCGTAGAAATTTTTAGCAGACTTTCGCGCTTGGCTGTATCATCTATCACAGGGGAGCTCGCCTATCATCGCCCAGCTGGCTGTGAAATACGAAGTTCGCAAGTCACGAAGCCGTATTCACGCTGGTTTAGATGTCTGTGATGTTACAGTATACAGAAATACAGTATACAGAAATACTGCTCTTAGGGAGGACGTAACAAACTGCTCTCCGTATTTACACATGTTACTCTTTATAACTTCGTGTTTAGAGATTTCTCCGTAATTCCGTGTNTAACAAACTGCTCTCCGTATTTACACATGTTACTCTTTATAACTTCGTGTTTAGAGATTTCTCCGTAATTCCGTGTAGCTTGTAACCCCAACCTACGAGCAACCACATGACATAATTACTGCTATAAAATGTTTGCTTATGCTATAACTACAAGTAAACTCGGTTCACCTCAAGAAAACTAGTGCCAGGACTAAACATNTATAAAATGTTTGCTTATGCTATAACTACAAGTAAACTCGGTTCACCTCAAGAAAACTAGTGCCAGGACTAAACATATTATGCCTGTTGAAGCAAAGAAGACCATTTAGAAGAATCGTCGCAAATTAAATATTTTCACTTTTATTTTTTACGCTTGTTCGGTTAGATTGAATTAACTACGAAGTTTTTTTTGTTTGTTTCGCGTTCAAAACCCGTTTAGGGCAGTAAACGTTCTATGTACCCACTTTGTGAAATTATAACTAATTTTTATAATCCGCTTTTACTAAAATTTAAAATAACCGAAACATTTGTTCCGTAGAATACGACCATGTTTCCTAAATGTTAAGCAAATTCAGGTAATACATTTGGTTAATTAAGGGAATTTTTATTAACTGTACTCGCAGTCTTTGTAAATGCGCACAAGCTATACAATGGCTGAGCCAAAAACACTTGCCAGGACATCTTGCAGTGTTTACATGCACACAGAAATTCGTTTACAGGAAGATTACCGAAGCTGTAGCTAAATGTTAACTAACTACAGTACGTTTACCGACTCTACGAGTACACAACTTTTGATAAGTGTTAGATAGCAATTAAAATTTAATATGTATGTGGCATTTCATTAATAACGATTGTCTGTACTAGGTTTCTCTATATGATTAATTCTGCAGTAATTTGGAAATTCGATTATTATAATTTCCGCGGATGGTCTGTTCGTTTCAAGAGCTCGGCCTTTCATATCTCTATATCTCGGAATTTGGATGATTACCTAAACCATCAAGTAGAGCTAATCGATAACCTTTGATATACAAACGATAGTTTTTTAGTCTGATTGGTTTTACAGTAAGATGGCTGTTGCAAATCTTACGTTTCGTATAACTATATACTCGTATAACTATGACTAGAAACAGTTGATTTTCCGTGCAATTGCTTGTGTTGTAGTAGTATTGTAGTGCTAGCGTAAACTCCTAGGATGCATACTGCAATTCATGACGCAAGTCTCTGACAAGTGTTTTTTTTCTCTATCATTCGTATCGAGTTGTTCCAGATAACCGAGACGCAATAGAGATAGGACTATCGCACAATCAGTACTGCTGCGGTTACCTAACCAAACACTGCTATTTCCTGAACTTGAGAAATTTCGCATATGATTGAAGTGTGATGATAATGGTTTCACAAAGCTGTACATAGATGAATAAACTTGAAACAAATTGTTGTTGTTTATTAAGGGCGATTAACGAAATGCATGTGTCAAAAGCAAAGCAATTTTGAAGCGATGGTGTAGATGAAATAAACCCAGAATTTTGTTGAACTCCCTTCATTTGTTGAAGCTGACTACGGGAAAAACAACCAAAGGTAAAATAATTTGCACTCAAAAATTCTAACTGAAAAATGTATCCATTTTAGTTGAAATTTTTTTTACATAAATATTGCTTTCTATTATTGCACATTTAATTTTTGTAGCTGAATTTTTTTATGGGCAGATTATTTTATCTTTGGTTTTTCTGTAGTATGCTTCCGCGTTCAAATTTCTGAATTTAATACATTCAGACCCAGTGTACCAAGTTATGTACGTATCGCACAGGAAGGTTATTCTTGCCTGGTACTGTACAATGCGAAGCTCAATGCCCAATATTCCTCCCTGTAGGTAGCTAATTCATAAACGGGTTCTAGTGTTATATGTTTTGAATGGCGGTACTTTTTCTATGGGATGACACAGTGCCTACAGCTCATTAACGAACTTGAATGTTCGTTGTCGGTATTATTATGATGACATATAGTAGATAAATTACAATAAACTGTATAAAAACTGTATAAAATGTATCAATACCTATCTTGAATGCGATTTTCATTTTTTGTTGTTGATGTTTCCATATTAACACTGTGATTTGGAAGATATAATGTGGGACTGGGTGCGAACAACTCTTATTCAGGGACTACGTCCATGTCACCTAGATTATTGTATTCAAACATAAAGTCTGAGTAATCTTTATGAAGTGACTGACTCCTTTCTAGTCTCCTCTCCGATGATATCTATGCAGTTCTGTCTCGTAATAATTGCGTAATTTTATTACTTACTTTTAGGTTGGAAGTTCTGCATCAAATCTCCCATGCTCATATCTCTGGTAGTTTATATATATATTTTTAACAAAATTATTTTTACGATGTTGTTCAATTAATGCATTGGCTTAAAGTACAGTACACATAAAAAACATTCCTATTTGAAACACCCGGAAGCTGAAACCTTAAATTAAATTGGGTCTGAAAGGTTTGAAGCAAAGGAACTGTTTGCGTTAGAAGTGCCGGGTAACCGACATTCGGTCGCGTGCGTCACCCGCTGTTCCGTGTCCACGAACGTGGAACGCTCACATATCCTGCATGGGCGGAACTTCTCTGCAGGGGTAAGCGATGACCGTGTGCGATAAAGCGCCACGCCAGTGCGGCGAACAGGCTACGTATGTACATCGGCGGTGATTCAAGCCCAGCCGCCTCGCCGGCCTAACTCCTTGTCATGGAGGTTCCGTCGTCTTCTGCGTGTCTCCGCATAACCAAGCGACGCGAAACCTGAAGCGGCTTCTCAACCAACCACAAGTGAGAGTCTGTGAAAATGAACTGCTTGCCTGTTCCAGTAATGTGAAATTATAATTTGGGAAACTGACATTAGCATTGCAATTTTTTTGCAAAAAAAAAAAAACACGAAACTTATTGGTTTTAAAAATGTAATACTTAAAATTAATCTTCATTGCCTATTTTACGTTTTATAAAATGGGGTTGTATTTAAATTGTAAAACTACAAATTTGTAAAATAAAAACAAAGTTATAATCAGATGTTTGGTTTCTGATAAAAAAAATCGTTATCTCTAGTATCTTGTATTTGAGAAAGTTTGCTTGTCATTATTTAAGTGCCAAAAGTCTGCTGCACCAAAATCAAGAGTTTTTAATTTTTTTTTTAAGATGTCAATACTATTAGGTACCTTGTCCCTTCGAACACGTTATGAGGGCCGCCTTGTTGGTTTTATGTTACCTTGAGTGGTCTTGACTTCAGTAATCTTTGAAAGTCCAAAATTCCCGAAAATTTCTTTTTCAAAACTTTTTAAAAAGTATTATTTTATATCCACACTACACCACACCCTCGTAATCCAGTTCGGCTAAGTTAGTTGCCGTTTCTGCTTCCACAATATTGAATATCTTTAACTCTGTAAAAATAAGTTGGAAAGAATTTAAAATGATTTGTTTTTTACTCACTTTACACACTTAGTATAATGTACGCGCCTTCGTTGTATCTGAAAACTTGAAATTTCTTTGTGTGGTTTAGCACATGTTTAAGAATTTTAATAAAATAAATTATAACTTATTTAATTAACCGCATAATAATGCATTTTATAGTCACCCATGTTCCAAATGAGATTGTGAGAACAAGTGCAGTTAGTAGCTTGCCTCCAACTGGACGAGAGACTGATATTGCTATTGTCACCGCCACAGACCAAGTGATACAGCCACATGCATTTTGCCGCATCCATTACCGTGCATCCTTTCTCTCTTCCTATCCGACCAGTTGTGAAGTCATTCNAAAAAAAAAAAAAAAAAAAAACACGAAACTTATTGGTTTTAAAAATGTAATACTTAAAATTAATATTCATTGCCTATGTTACGTTTTATAGAATGGGGTTGTATTTAAATTGTAAAACAACAAATTTGTAAAATAAAAACAAAGTTATAATCAGATGTTGGGTTTCTGATCAAAAAATTGTTATCCCTAGTATCTTGTATTTAAGCAAGTTTGCTTGTCATTATTTAAGAGCCAAAAGTCTGCTGCACTAAAATCAACAGTTTTTAATTTTTTTGAAGATGTGAATAATATTAGGTACCTTGTCCCTTCGAACACGTTATGAGGGCCGCCTTGTTGGTTTTATGTTACCTTGAGTGGTCTTGACTTCGGTAATCTTTGAAAATCCAAAATTGCCAAAAATTTCTTTTTCAAAACTTTTTAAAAAGTATTATTTTATATCCACACTACACCACACCCTCGTAATCCAGTTCGGCTAAGTTAGTTGCCGTTTCTGCTTCCACAATATTGAATTTCTTTAACTCTGTAAAAATAAGTTGGAAAGAATTTAAAATGATTTGTTTTTTACTCCCTTTATACACTTAGTATAATGTACGCGCCTTCGTTGTCTCTGGAAACTTGAAATTTCTTTGTGTGGTTTAGCACATGTTTAAGAATTTTAATAAAATAAATTATAACTTATTTAATTAACCGCATAATAATGCATTTTATAGTCACCCATGTTCCAAATGAGATTGTGAGAACAAGTGCAGTTAGTAGCTTGCCTCTCCAACTGGACGAGAGACTGATATTGCTATTATCACCGCCACAAACCAAGTGGTACACCACCATTAATAGCCACATGCATTTTGCCGCATCCATTACCGTGCATCCTTTCTCTCTTCCTATCCGACCAGTTGTGAAGTCATTCACTTTGACCTTTGTAGTCTTGGTGTAGGAAATATTATTCGTCTTTATGGACGCATCAGTCGGCCTGGGACCGCCATGCATGCATAACCTCGGTCACACGGATCGGAGGCCTTATTTTATTCGAGTATGCAAGCTCTAAAATCAATCATGTTCATCCGATTTCAGAAATTCTTCCGTCTATACGTCCCTACATCTAAGTATATTTCATCTGTATCGTTACGGAATGGACCTCAGGATATTTATGTTACAGCAGGATAGAAAATTAATTAACTGCATGTTAACGAGTAGGTGCTTTAGGTAAACTATATATCTTGCTTGATTTTCTTTTTATTATTTGTTAATAAACTAGTCCTGGTTTTCCACAGCTGCATGCGTTTCTTCTGTTCCCTGCTGCTTAACGATTGCAATGCTTGGAGTGATCACAGTGAAGGGAAGGGTTTATTACGAGCCAGACGGTGTCATCATGTCGAAATATGTGCTATCCACTCGAGCCACGTAGCTTTGAGTTGCTCGCAAGCATTTGAATTGGGGGTCGTCAGACTGCGAGCGATGCTACGTGAACGGAACAGTTGATGCAAGGCGTGAAGAAACATACTTGCCGCTACGATATGTGCATTGAGGGTTGCAGGAATATACTGGTTAAAAAGATAAATCTTGGCGAGATTGGAAGGATTTGGGCGGCTCTTAACAATGGAGTATTGAGAGCCGATCTGAGTATGGAGCAGTGCAGGAATACAAGGCGGAAGGGTTACGGAAAATCCCCGAGAAAAATCCGCCGACCAGCGACACTGACCGGTATAATTCCCACGTGCGAAAATCCGGAATAAGTTTCGAATAAAAGAAAGACAGGCAAAGTTTGTAAGGGTACCTGGCAGGCAACTGACTTAACCCTTAAAAACGTTGTCTGTATTCTCGACAACCGTTCGCGTGAGACAGGCAACTTTTTCTGTACATTAATGTACACTTGATTATGACGTCATTAAAAGCGATAAACACCCAAGGGTTGTACACATTTGTTGGATAATAACATGGCACGCCCTATTTTCTCAATGGATGGGGATGATACTATCCAACAACCGTTTGCAGATTTCAGATCTCGATTCACAACAGTATTCACGTAATTGTTCTTTCATTTTAAGTTGGTTTTATTATTTTGAATTGACACCATTTGAAATATCGATTTTCAAGGACCCCTACCCTCCCTCACGAATTGCTGTATTGACATAGGTCATATAATCTTTATATCTTATTTTGCATAGGAAATCACCTAACAGCGTATGTACTTGTAGTTAAGATGTGTATGATATATATACATTTAATATACATATACATAAAAAGGCATTCTTGAACAAGTATTATATATATATATGCTTTTATTAGATTTTCACTTGAAGTTAAATTTGTATGTCATTGAAAAGCAGATCGGAGTGGTGTATATGTGAAGTGTATTACAAACGTGTTAATAATATCGCATAGATCAACAGCTGGAAAGTCGGGTACATCAGTAGATGGTGGTGCTCTGGGTAAATTTAGTGGTTATGGAAATAACGTATTGTAATGTAATACAATTTAAAACATGTTTGCTTAACAAAATAATAATACCGTAAATATAGAGAACTCAAAAACTTTTTGCAACTATAGATCTTATTGTAAACTAAACTGTATCTATTTTACCGCGTGATGAGACGGAGCCAACGCCAGATCGCTTCTGCTTTGAAAATGACGTATAATGCATCTTTGTATTTCTACACTGAGTTTTACAGAAGACGAAGGCAGTCTACGACAAGAACTCTGCGCTCAGCTTCTTCTTACTAACGCTTTTCTTCTTCTTCTTTTTTCTAGAGAGAAAAAGCAAAAATCACAACACTAATCTGTATTCATGTACAAGTTACAAACTTTATTTTACACATGTCACATTTATACAGCCCCTGCTAAATCCTGTCGTTAAAAAACGATTTGATGCAATGGGAATTTTAGCCCTTAAAACAAAATACACTACTTGTAATACCAGTAAAACAATTTGACATTACTAAACTGTAATATTCATAATACATTAATCCTTTATATGTATGAAAATATAACTGGTTTGCGTTCTGCACAATAAATCCCATAAAATATGTGTAGGAATAAGTGGGGTAGTTCTGACCATGGGGTAAACCAGACCGCATAACACTTTTGACCCTCTGCATAGAATAAAAAAATAAGTAAAATGTGTTTCTAATGCCTATTGTGACATTAAATCTAATCTAAATAAAACTGCCTGTGCGTGTTACTTGTGAATTACTTAGCTGTGTATCGGCTCTCTCTTATATCAATCTCTGTTGGTGTATATTGATATATAGGCTATTCACAGTAAAGTGAGCATATTTTAAGACCCTCCAAACATGCATAATAACCAAAAAATGTTATTTTATTTGGCCTCAGACATTAACTTTTGAGGGCTATAAAATATATGCACCGTGTTTATTAGTCACATAGCAATTTTTATATTAACGATGCGGGTGTGTATTCTGCGTTATTGAGTTTCTGAAGGTATGCAGTTATTTACTACTGACAGCAACCCCCGTCATAGTAAAAACAGGGGATACCACTTTGTTTGTGCGGTGAAATATGTGTTCCTATCGAATTGCCGCAGATGTGTAAGCTGATAATAATTCTGCATGCCAAAGTTAACAAAAAGGCACCTGTTTTAACACCTTTGGCCTGACCATTTTTGATAAAATAGCACGCAAAGTTAATTATCACGCACCCCTTCAAATTTGTGTGCTTGCTGTTATCTCGAAAATAGCCTGGCCAAAGTTGTTACAACAAAGTAACCTTTTCGTTGCCTTTGGCATGCAGAATTATTATCAGTGTACACATCTGCGGTAATTCGTTACGAATACCTATTTCACCGTGTAAACAAGGTGGTATCTCTGTTTTTATAATGACGGGGGTTGCTGTTGGTAGTAAATAGTTGCAAAAACTTAAAAACCGCATAGAATATCACAGAATACACACCCGCATCATCTAACCTACAATAATTTCTGGTTTATTGTAAGTACACTCCTTCCACCGTAGCGCTTTCACGAGGGTATATCGCCCTCAGGAATAGTTTTAGGCCATAAGTCGTATATATGTTTTCGACATATTTTATCGTCGGGAATCACCTCCTAAAGTTTTTCGGCCTAACTGAGAATTAACCTGTAGATTGTTTGTCTGGATTATCCAATACGGTATTACTCATACAGTCCAGTGAATATCACATCAGCCAACTGACGGCTTCCATTGTTTATACACTGACTGAGCCTTTCATCTGCGAGGGGAATGTTGTGAAGAAGATCCAGACACAAAGTTGCACGAGTTTCGAAATCTCTTTCACTCGGTTCTTGTGCAATCATAATCAGTGCAGAATTCTCTCTGAACACTGCGGCTTGATAACTGTAGCGCAGCTGCGTTTTCCCCACAGAACGACGCAGAGATTGCTGAAAGGAAGCTTCCACAACGGCCACATTTGCCTGTCCTGTTACGGTGCGAGGTCGTCTATGAGATTTCCTTTTCAATGCAGAACCTGTTTGTCAGAAGTCCGACACCCAATTGTGATTTTTTTTAAATCGGGAACAGGATCACGACGACCGAGCACGAAGCGGATGCGAAACGCACACTGCGTTGTTATCGGTAAACCTCAATTTCGAATGAACTACTCGACAGCAAAAGCGCGGTGTTGTTCCGACCAAGCCATTGGGCAAATAGAAAACTGCATCACTACAGCTGTATAATGCCACCATCCCCGCTGCTGTATCCCAACCCTACCCATCGCTACGCCCCTCGCAAATCGGGGAGTTCTTTGTGCCCTATCCTGAATGAGACGGATGATTGTGAATGGTGGCTCCCGCAAAGCTACAAGAGCTTCTCGGCCTTAATTATCCACATCACTCTTGAATTTATAAGAAACACGAAACGAGCGGTACTTTGCTGTATCTGGTGTTGGCGGAAAAGACCACAAGTGCTTCGTTTTGCAGCGTTCTTATTAACATAATGTTTGTAGTGGCGGTATCTTCTGCCGTAAATAGCTATCGTTGAAAATGATAACTTTACCCTACAATTTTACATTCCACTTAAACTTTTAGATTAACCTTGATTTCCTTTTGTCATGTAAATCAGATATACGGTTGCATCTTGTCATTGTGAAATGTAAATATTCCTTTCATAATACCGACGGTTTTTGGGGTGATATACAACTGATAACTTGTTTAGTTCGTGTACCATAGTATGCACATTTTTTCTTTTAGAATAAGTTACAAGAACTAGGAATTTTCGGAGCTTTTCATGCTGTGCTTTCGGTATGGCCATAAAACAATTGACGTGTAAATATCTGTTTCAGCTTATTTTATATGGACTCGCATCGACCTCAGCTGTTCCGGAAGTATTGTGACGAGTCTTGCATTAATTTTATAACTATAGGGAAAGCCATCTGGAGGGGTGAAATGCGTACATTTTCTGATAAACAACTATTTGTGAAGAGAACCCACAGTGAATACATTCAACAGTTCTTGGTGGAAGGTTTGTCATAACCGTTGATGATCGTCGTAACATAAATAGAGTTGTAGTAGGCTTTCGTATATGACACACATCTGTTTATTATTTCCTGGTAGTTTTCATGGCATCGTTAAATGCTCTCATGCAATAAATGTCCTCCATAACTTGTGAAAGTAACGTTGACAGTCACATTTAGTAAGGAACTTGCTGGTTTGCTGTAGTTCTCTCGCACAGGAATTAGTACGTTTTTAGGACCTCCGCGTGACCACCAAGCATTACGCCTCTCCAAACGTGAACTCCGCCACCTGCAAACCTGTGCCTTTCACAATATCAGAGCGGTGATTACATGTTCTACGCTCTCTTCAGATGCATAGACTTCCGGAATCGCTAGTGAGATCAGATCGGTTCTCATACATAAATAGCACCCGACCCCATTGTTGAACTCTCCAGGCCTTGTGGTCCCAGCACCACAAAAAAAAACTCATTTTCCGATGGGTATTATCAACGACACACTGGTCGTTGATACTGGTCGCCGAGCGAACAAACCACATATGTGCAGTCTTCTGGCCATTGTAAAACGCGATATCTTGCGTCCAGTAGTGCGTTACATGTATCTTGCGTTTTCATCCCCCTCCCCCCCCATCCCGCTGTTTGCCATCAGTCTCTCATCGCCTGTGGCACAGTATACAGATACTCCGTCGCCGTGGTGCTCGTGGACGACCACTACTGAATCTTCATACAGCTGTTCCTGTCGTTCGAAATACCATACAAGCTCATGACACAATGCTGTGTGGAACTCCTCGACCACACTAGCCACACGTCGACCTTCTTCCAATTTCTCAGTGATTCGACCTCTGGTAAAGTCGTTCAAATGTTGTGTACGGGACTGTCTGTTGACAATATCAGACGTCAGACAGCACCTCGGCGTCTTTCAACCCGATGTGTTTTGTGCGATAGCTACCACTGCAATGCTGAGCGTTTGAAACCCTTTGCACGCGCCCACAATACGTTATACTGCACATATGCGCATGCCCCATCATACCTGACTAAGCAATCTACTGATTGGTATTTCAGTAGGTTATTCCTGTTCGTCCCACAGTTATGTTAATTTATCCACTTCGTCCTTAAGACAGCGGTAAAAGGCGACGACTATTTAACTGGCTGCCTCAAAATCTGTGGATTTTGCGTTGTATATTAGCCCCGAATTGCATGGAGCCCGCTGCTGAAGTAAAACGATAAGGAATCTCGCGCTTGTTTTACCTTCCCTTCGCAGTGAAGGCGCGAAGCGCGCTCTTTTCGTTTAGAATTTTTTTCTAAGCCTACTCTATTGCTAAGTGTTAAGTGTACGTCCGAGGTAGGGACGGGAGTTTAGGTGCGTCTCAGGGATAGGCCCCATACGCCTACAGGATAGGGGATTTCATGCAAAGGAGGCGTGCATCGTGGCAGAGAGGGAAACAGCCATGGCCGCAATTGGGGCCATTAACTGCATCCCTAAGTGTTCCTATAGCTGAGGCTATAGCTAAAAAGGGAGAGGGGAAAATCGGCATAAGCACCGTAAAAACACTCCCGACTGGAAAGAAGTTCAAAACTTATGCATGCATTATTTAAAATGCTACAGGAGGCGGCAGGCGTGGATTCCATGCTTTTTATTTAGAAGTTGAAATCTAGAAGAGAAAGGGGCGGGACTGTGGGCGCAAGCGCCCTTGAGGTTGAACTGATCGCGTGGGGAGCCACCTCCTCCCCCTCCTCCAAAATAGTCCGTCGGTCTTCAGGGAGGCGGGACTTCCGGGACCTACCAGGCTGGGGGCGAATCCGCTGGCCCAGGAGTGGAGGCTGACATCAGGAAGCTTCCGAGGTCCGACGCATTCCAATCCATTCCTTACACATCCGCAGTAAGTATCCCGCAGAATCCAGCAGGGAAGCGCTACACTTCACCCTCGCCACCTCGAGATCCCCCTCCCGCATTGATCGTTGGGCTGCCCCCCCGCACGATGCGCTTCGCCGTCTCGTACTGAGCCGCCCAGGTCCCTGACGTCCACGACGACGGCGCTGTCGCAGCGGCCAGTTGGTCCGCGGGCTGGTATTCGATTATTCCCAGCCACCCCAGAGCCCGGGGATCCCCTATCCGCCACCTGGGGACGCGACGAGTCGCGGAATAGTCGCCGCACCCAAGCTGCTGCAATCCCGCCGCACTCGCAGAAGTCCTCGCCTTCGCTGGTCCCAAGGGAAGGGCAGATCTCGAAGAGGGAGCAGCCACGAGCACGATGTTCATCTCACAACAGCTCGGCTCATTTTCGTTTCGAAGCCAACGACGCCGCCGTTTATCATCACTGGGACGCTACTCCCTCAGCGTGGGGGAAGTACAAGCCCTTGTGAGGGCTCTTGTCCTCTCATTTGTACATACAGTCTTGAGCTCAGGTTGGGGACAACTAGCCCATCCCACCTGGCTGTCGATCAAATAGATATATGGCAGGGCCAGCAGTCTGTTTTGTTTTAAGGCCCCCTGTGTAGCGCCCGAGGACCTGATACCCATAACTGTTTCCTCCCCTTCCCTGCCTGCGGGGGGAGAGGAGAGGTATGGTTCCAAAACCCGGAATTTTGAAATACAGGGTTGTTGAGAACCGCCCTGAAGCCCGGAGCACTTCGTGGCGGTTTTAGTTTTGTTCAAGCGGAATATAAGCCGAAAGATTACAGTTGTCTGGTAGTAGGTAGTAGGTCGAGGAGGCAAGACCTGCGGATAAGTTACGGTTAAAATAATAAAATAAACTAATTTCCAGAGGACGTAAACTTTTTCTTTTTTAAATAAGTATTGGGGGGGGGGGAATCCGCGTTTTAGTATGGATGAAGCTGCATTCTAAACTTCATTCGCGAAGGATGAGGTTACACAAATTATTGGTACGTGGATAGTCGACATAGAGTAATAGTATTTTATTCAAAGCCTGCAGAAGATAAATCACCATAATTAAATAAATTATTGTTTGTATCTTAAGTGTCATGAACATTGTTCGTGACATGACACAAACATAGAAGTGTGTTAACATTTAAGTGCAAAATGTGTAGAGTGTTGTGTACAAAGTCAACGGTCTGATGATAAATCAATAGACATAAACACAGCTGCAGTAGCTGGTTATTTCAGCAGGCGTAGGATATTCACAACTGGCCCTGATAACACCCTCAGCGAATAAATCATACCAAACATCTCCAGCCCAACTGATTTAATTATAGCATTTTGGTCATTATAATGATGAAGTGCACGGCTATATTTCATAATACTGTCATGGGTGGTAGCGTTTTCGCGATTTTTTATTTGTAAAGTCATGCTTGCGAGCTGTGCGTAAATTTAAAATAAAGAAATGTAAGTGCTAATGGAACAGAGCATATGTTCACTTTTTTAATTTAACTAAAACTGTAAAAACTAGTGCGTCTCATAGAAACCTTGTTATTTGTGAATGTAGCGATGCGAAAACAAATAGGCCTACAGAGAACCAACGGAGATATCGGGAGGTAATACAACTATTATACAACTACAGTCTGCTATGACAGCTTCCTTCAGTCATATCCCAGGTTCTAACGCAGTGACCTCGACCATGTTACCTGTGAGAACATTTATGGCGTAAAAGATATTTCATTTTATTGTTAACAAAATTTGTTGTGCCATCCCACGATATATTTATTGTTCGTCCAGGTTATTACTGAGCCACAGACTGTAGTAGCAAGCAATCTAAAATAAATCATTATACATATATATATATATATATTAACTGAATGCATCAGTCTAATACGAAACTCTAAATTCAGCTCGTACATAATTTGCATCATCGATGTACATTGAACTTGGCAGAATGTTTAACGGTGGCCTTAGTGTACAAATATAGCTGTCTTTATTATAACGTTTCTTTTTGTAATTGATATTCTGACTTATTTTGTAAGAATTCAAGGAAATAAAGTTTATTATGTTTGAATGCTCCCAGTTACGTTCAACGGATACACGAACTGGACGTTAGAGCGGAGGTCTACACAACCATTAGACTATGTGCGACGCTGTAAGCGTTCTTATCTAGGGTAACAGCTAGCTCCTTTTAATCTTTTTCTGTTACATGTCAGCTCTTAATTATTTTTATTGTTTTATAGTTCTTTATTAAAATCTGCACTGTTATAAATAATGTCCGTGAATTTAAGGAAATTGCTGATAAAAATTCTTCAGAACTCTCTGTAAAAATACAGACACTGCCGTTTTTCAATTACGGACTTTCGGTAATTTTCATTCAAATTTCCAAAAATTCATGGAGGGTTTATAAAAAAAAGTTTTATTTTCCTTTTTCACGTGTTTCACAGTTTATAAAAATATCAATTAAAAAATTTGAAATTTTTGTTACGAGCGGGATTTAAGTAAGAGTTTTTAACGCAATTATTATAACTATTTGGCTATCACGCTTTTGCGAGAATGTAGGGTGTTAACATATAAAAGTTTTTATTTAATTTTTTTATTTTAATTCTAGCAATGTTGGATATTTGAATTGATTGTGCTACTTATTGAAATTTGAAGCTATAGGTACAATTAGCTTGAATGTCGTAACTGACAAAAAATAATTCTCTGGTTTTAGCTTTGTCTCGTCACTGAGAACTGAAACTATTGATACATGCGGACTCCCGTACTGGGCGCGGGCACTATGTTATCTGGGGACCCGGCTCTATGGCGGTCGCCCACATCGAACTTCCCCTCACCCCAGGCAGACTCGCTCTCTGTTCCATTACCCGACTGTCAGGGGATTGATTGCCAGCTGAACTGGCTGGCGTACAGCCCCACCTCCCCCTTACTGGAGAGGCCGACGACTTCGGAGGATGAGCAAAAGTATTCTGGTAATTATCGTGACCACAGCACAAATAACACTAAGCCAAACAGATTTGAAAAACCATGTACTTGACAGTAAAAATTAC
The DNA here is from genome assembly GCA_002778355.1 of Clitarchus hookeri. NCBI lineage: Eukaryota > Metazoa > Arthropoda > Insecta > Phasmatodea > Phasmatidae > Clitarchus > Clitarchus hookeri. The sequence goes on along the minus strand of NQII01000282.1, from coordinate 322,430 downwards.
AAAATTTGCAACACTTCTTCTTAAATGAAATTATCACAATAAATTAATTCCATTATAACAATTATTTTTAAAACCCTAGAATTATCAAGTATTACTAAAATACAGTATCTTATTAATAACACCATCAGTAAGGTACTTTAATATTGAAAAAAAAAAAAAAACGTAAAAAGTCTGAATAATTGTACTATCAATTATTCGCATTCTAAACAAGTACCACATTAAGACGTTACAATTCCGATAACCTAGTTCCGTGTATCACTTGGCTTCTTAACAAGAATTATTTCAAAATAAAGCATGGCAATTCTGAAAAAAATTGGCTTCCAACCTTGGTTTTACAAACTACAATATTTGAAAATATTCTTTCTTGCATAACACTTTATGATTGCTATCACATCGATGACTAGACTGTGGTGCCCCATTTGATAAACAATACGAGGAAAGGAGGGCAGCTTGTTGAGCCCAGCAAAGCCTCCATTTATCTAAAAATTCTTATTAAAATTTACACTAAAAAAATAGAAACACGGTGAAGGCAGTCATTTACGAGCCTTCAGAGCTCCTACCAATTAAAGATTTAAAACTGGACTACAATTAAAATGTTAATAATGCCCAAAAAAACACGAGAGTCGTGGAAGAACGTGAGCATTAAACATGAAAGAAAACCTACTTGCTTGGGCGGCCAAATAGAACGATACACGACACGTTGAAACACGGGGAAATACAGACACGACGCCTTAGTTGAGTCGAAAAAGGATTTAGACGGGCGACCAAAACTACAATTTTGAAAAAGCTAGTGAAACTGCACACCCAAGACATACACAACTACGCTACACATAATACAAAAAATTTAAAACTGCCCAATTTAAATACGCAGTTGCTCGCCCAGAAGGCAGTATCAGTAAGTTAACGTAACGGCGGCTGACCCCTGCTGAACGAGAACGGTAGCTAATCCATGATGAAAATCTTGATACAGAAGACACGTCACAGGCGTCGGACGGGCGTAGAATAGAAGAGCCAGTTTTTTTTTTCCTAACCTACTCTAAAACTAAGTGTTAGGCGTGAGCCCGCGGTAGGGACGGGAGTTAAGTGTGTCTCAGGGCTAGGCCCCATACGCCTACAAGGGAAGGAAATCACGCAAGGAGACATGCATCGCGGCAGCAAGGGATTGAGTTGCCATGGCCACGTTTCGGCCATGACAACCTCCCTGAGTGTACTTATAGCTAAACTACTATACTAAGAAGAGAAAGGGAAAAACTGGCATAGACATCGTAAAAGCCCTTTCGACAGGAAATAATTAAAATTCATTGCATGCATTAACAGAAAATGCTACAGGAGACAGATAGGTAGAAACCATGCTCTTTAATATTGTGTAGAGAAAATACTAGTAGAGAGAGGGCAGGACGTCTTGAATTTCATTTAGCGCTGGTTTAACCAGAGTGGTGCAATAGAAAAGCCCGGGCTGTGCAACGACTTAAATAAACTGACACCCATAAAAAAATGTGACGCTCGAAAGGGGGAGGGGAATAGGAGGAGGGAGAGTCGTGGAAGAAAAGAGGAGGGGATCCGAGCCGCAGAGAGTGCACCACCACGCCTAACATGAAGGCTAGAAAAACGTCTTAGCGTGACGATCGCTAGCGTTGCAATCTCCTTCGGCGCAATGCAGCAATTGGAGAAATTTCTTGGCTCTGGCCGACGACACTATAAATACCACCGCGGCTGGAGGGCCCTGAAGTGATAGCCTAAATACGGGTCCGGTGCCCAACAACCCACATACACACGGCTCCCCGCCGCCGACCCAATGATTTGGATATGTGTCGGGGTGCATTTGTTTGACAAACATCCTGTGAGTTATGGGAGTCTAGGCTCCCGGTCTCACGACACCAAGGCCATTCGGTGGCATATGAGGGTTCGGCGGCGGCCCTGAAGTGCGGTCATCGGGCGACGTCTGGTGCAGCGAGGGACATCGGTGAAGAGGACGGACGACGGCGGAGGTTACGAGACGACGGCAGATGAGGTGTTTGTGGTGTGAATGGGCGAGATACCCGACGAGTGTAGGGCCAACTGTGCATGGGGGCGCTCAGAAATATGTAAGAGATATCGGACTGGTGGAATCTGGTCTGAACTAAGGTGGGACCATAGAGTAAGTAAGGTATATCAGAAGCGGACACCGCCATGTTAATCAATGGACCACTAAATGGGGGCGTCGAAGGCAGGCGACATCGTAATACCAAATTTGAAATTTACAGGTTGGCTACACCTCCAGGCAGCCGTTTTGATTCTGCCAGCATCCGCTAGGAAGCTTATCCGTCCACTGTCTCGTTTCTCTCGTTGCCTGCTAGATGTGTTGGCGTCGTGCTGTTATCAATTCAAGAAACGTTTAAGTGAACTCGAAAAATTCCTGTGTGCGCGGGGATTCGATCCAGCCACCTTTTCAGCACGCGTTCTACCTTCTGAGCTACGAAACTTAGTTTAGAATAGGCGTCTGTAAACAGTGTTTCTATACCAATTACTAATTTATTAACTCGTGTACGCTTAACTTGTACATTTGCACGCATACGAATAAAGATAATCAAATTTTTGTATAGCAGCATAGTGATTTATGCGGACTTTGCTCATTATTGGAGCCAAATTCCATTAAAGTTATTCAGTTATAAAATAAAATAAAACCTAAGAATTATAAGCTTACCATTTTTTTCAATCGTTTTCTGTCACCATCTACAACTTAACTTGTGTGTTAATAAAACTTGAAATTAATATTAGTTTATAATTGTAAATATATTATCTAATTGGGTCCCATTTATTATGTATAATGAAAAACGATTACTTTTCTTCGCCAATTTTTTTTGTTTATAATGTTGTCGGTGAATGATGCCCTCCAAATTAGTGGTCCAGCCGGCCCTGTTAGGTACCCAGGGCCTGGGTGAGACATGTGATACGGACTTTACTGTAAATATTGGAACTGTCAAATATGGACATATAATTGACAAAATAGTTTTATGCAACTTATTTTAGGTATTTGATTACATTAATGTCTTTGAAATTGTTGTGAATCGTATTCAATGAATTTATCTAATGTAAATATCAAGTGATAGTAATTTATTGTGAGATATTGAGTCGAAGGTATTTTCTTTATAGTTATTGCAAATAAATTGGGAAATTATAAACAATTCTATTATTTAATTAAGACTGCTATCCCTTAAACAACCCGAGTAAGCTCATTGACTTTGAGAAATTGTAACACTAGAGAATGCAGAGAGGTTCCGTACTGTACAGAGCTCAGTTCCGTTTTTCGTCATTTCGGGGGCACATTTCCATATATTAACTCAGTAAATTTAATACTGAAATGTTTAACAGTGTGGCAGGTAGTTTTGGTGTAAAGTAATTGAAAATATATTTTTAGGAATTTGTGTGGTGGTTACATATAACATTTAAAAACAAAGTGCATGTACCCCACGGCTTCGCCTACCAGGAAATATAACTTTTGTGCTTAGTAGTAATAAGAAATATTTTTATTTATTATAACTTTTCCCGGTAGGGATTTTGTGGTTGCGGATAGATATTTAAATTTAATGCAACTTTACCTCGCCCGGAATTTGAATTTTTAATCGAATCAGTGGGAGAATGACAAAGCATTTGCTCGTGGCTACTATCTGATGGTAGCTAAATATTGCTTGTGATACTCATTTTGTTTTAGGCTCTTGTTATGTAGTCTTCGGAGCAAAAAGCATTACTTGTGGTTTAACAGATTATTAAGAAATCTGTGAAAACTTATTTTCATTTTCTTTCCCTCTGTTATTGAACTTTGTAGGCTTAAATAATTTTTTGGTAATTTGTAAATGTAGTGTTTTGAAACAAAATCACTCCAACATCTCATTGAGTTTGAGATACTTTTGGGTCTGCATAATCTGCGAACTGTATCTTGCCTGGAATGCAGCAAACATCTTGCGGGAATCTGTAATATATTATAATTCAGTACTTTATGTTTGTGTAAAATTATGAAATTTTATTTAAATCATGACTTTTGTAACCTGAAACTCATCCAAAAGTATACCTGTTTCCGAATTCTCGCGGAGTGCACATCACTCTCGCGTCTCCACGCCCTATCTTCAATGCACCCGCAACTGGAAACGGGTGTATCTAGGGGAGGGTTTACATCCGAGTTATTTTACTACTAGCGCATTCTATGATTAGTTGTGTCTTGATGTTTTATATGTATAAAATTTTGTAATTGCGGCAGGGGGAGGCGTGTGTAGCATATTTGGAAATGTTGTAGAAAATTTAGCGTCCTCTACTTTTTTCTAAGCCATTTATTCGTGAGATGTACCATATTAGTTTTACTCAAATTTTTGTTTTCTCGCGCAAAATACCGGATAAAACGGAAAAATCGTGAGTGCATTTCGGTGAATTTTGGCGATCTTATTGGAAGTATTATGTGCCTTAAGTGCAGTGTCGACCTTTTTCTTCGTAAGATTCACTTTATTAGATTTAATAAATTTTATGCACAGAAAAATAATGGTGAGTTTTGAGTAATTTTGAAAATCTTAACGCAAATGTTGTGTACTTCAACTTCTGTCTACGCATTATTTTTGTAAGACACGCCATTTATGATTGACTGAATTTTTTCCAAGTTTTTCAGCGAAAATCTAGGGCTGTTTTACATGGGTTTTAAATGTTTTTTCTTGAATTTTCTGCAAATATTAGCATAGGTAACTTTCCTTGCAGTTTGTCTATACTTTCAGAGGCGTAGCGATGAAAAATGGAGTCCATGAAATATTGTAAATATCCAGGTTCAGCATGGTGTTATGTCTGTGTATTTTGAATTCAATGAAAATGAATCAATTCTTGTAATATTTTCAATTACAATATTATTCCCCATTCAATAAATACTGTAATATGATTTCAAAGTCGCTTGTATGTATGTATCAAAGCATGTGNTTTTATTCGGTTTGCCACTGCTGGGAACATTGAATATCTGGACTGCTGGATCAGTGCCTGGTTAGGATACAGGAAACAGCAGACAAGATGTTATCTCGACCACACTGAGGGGATCCTGTGACACAGACGCACCGAATTGAAACTACAGGATAAAAATGGTCTATCTCCAGACAGTGGCGTGGAATATTTTCAGTGCTTAAATACCATTGTAGTGCATCGCGGTGTTAGAGATTACTTTTATCTTTGTGATAAGTGGTGTTTCTATCTATGAACAACCAACTTTGCAGGAAGGTGATAGGTAGGATATGTATTTTTTTACTTTTTCGATGTTTCAATGAACATACTTGCCCAAATTTAGTGATTTTTATTATTTAATGATGGCGATTTAAAAAGTGTAAACTAAATTTTGGAAACATAGTATCTTCACCATAGATTTTCTTAACGGCATGCAAAAAATCTCACACTAACTACTAGCCTGACCTCTATTTTTTGCGGCTGTGGCCTCTAAAACATCTCTGCATGATGTCTTTACCGCGCTCTTAAGACTTACACATCTGTGTATAAGAATTCTTAAGCAATGAATGAAATCGCATTGGACGTCGTTCGTGCCAGTTTACCAATAAAACATAATTTTATAATGGTAAAATGACAAATTTACTGCCCTACATTTTGCAAAAAAAAAAAAAAAAAAAAACCCGTTTTTAACGCCACTTTTGTTGAGTCAGAAGAGTGGAGGAGGAGGTCCATCCAACATTTTATGTAAGCATGGCTCGCACTTCAAAACAAATGCTAATACTAAACACAAATACGCAACATCATGTTCCGCAATTCAGACCAGGAGGTCGGTGAAACGAATTTTAGTCAATCCATTGCTGGATATATTATCGTCAGGACGATCGACAAAGGCACGCAGTAGTGTCAGTTGACTGTTGGATCGCTTACGACTTGGTCATCTACTACATAGTTTCTACCAAAAATTTAAGACCACCAGCCATTTTCACAGAATGTGTCATTGGCCGTAAACTTTTGAAGTATTGAATTTGGACTTTTTTTATCATTGTACTTGTAAAATGAAACATTTTTTATAAAAAACTTTAATAGATCTTTCTTCTTCATTAAGTAATGATTTCATTTTAAAAAATTATTAATGGGGAAAAAACAATGCATTTTCCATGTAAAAAATTCTACGACAAACCCTACTTGCATATGCTTAATGATTTTACACAATGTGTACTGCACAACAAAGGAATTATGACCTAACTTTTAACAGCATGTTAATCGCGCAAGCCGTGTAGTTTTCCGTTAGTATTTTTTATATCAAGCGAGACATCAAGACCATTTCTAAAACAGGAGGTATTAAATTATGTACTAAATTAAGTGTTTACCTTCTTCAGGAACGGCTTCGATGGCTTGCTTGGTATAAAAATATGAACAAGAATAAATGCACGTAGCCTAGTGTTTTTTTTTGTGGCAAAAAGTTTTAAATCTGGTGGAAAAGTAGTTTGCACAATTAATGTGCTGCTAAAAGCTAGGCCACTTTTTCTCTGATTTTCAATACACATTGTGTAAAATCATTAAGCATATAGCTAGTAGAATTTGTCGTGGATTTAAAAAAAAATGGAAAATGTACTGTTTTCAATTAGTATTTTTTTAAATTATACTTAATGAAGAAATTAATTATAGAATTAAAGTTTATTTTATGAAAATGTTTTATTTTACAATTACAATTATAAAACATTTAGTTCAAGTTTATTACTTCAAAAGTTTAACCATTTCAGACCCACTTTGATTTTCGGTTTCAGGTGTTGCAAACAAAAAATTTTATGATGTGTGCTGTACTTAAGTTGACACAGCACTTGTTTCGTTGTCACAGTCAATGAGCTGTAAGCTATGTGTCAGGCTACAGTTACATGAACCAATTATGACCTAGACCAGTATGACGGTTTGCGAATCATTTACCCACAGGTAAGATCATAGGTCATTTAGCTTCTTAGTGTGCAGTACTGACCAAAAATTACCTACAGATGCGTAATGTACACAGTTGTGTACACTGGGTCAGAATGGGTTAACAATGACGCATTGTGTGAAAATGGCTGCTTGTCTTAAACTTTTCGTAGAAACTGTGTCGCGTGACTTAAGTAGCCCATTAGTAGGCCGGCTGAGCAGCTGTTTTCCCTCCGAGGAAAATGAAAACAAATGATTGAATTTTTATACAAATTGTGTATAAGATGTTGACTGTATTTTGAAGCAAAATCAATGGGCGTTTACTAGTTTACAATGAATATTTATTACTGAATAACCACAACTGCGTTCCTGGAAAATGTAATACTTCTCACAGAACTGCTCAAATTAACCAACTAATTGATAAAATTAAAAAATTTAACTGACATCCCAAGAATTTCCTGCAATAAGTTATCTTATCTGTATTAACATTCGCATAAGGGGGAGCAAGATGGCATGAGAATAGACTGGAGCAACAATGACAAGTGACACCCAGAGCTCCATTTCGTTCCCCTTCCTTTTCTTCCTTACCGTAAATGGATTATAATTGGTTGAATCCTAAACTCTCCCTTCTCGTTCTGTTCGCACCTGATTGGCTGACACCCCCCATTTTTTTTCACCCGTCCGTCACCATCGCCTAGCCTCCACTAGAGCCATTTTTAATTTACATGTACTTTGAAAATATACGCTTATCGCTTATCATTCATCATAGTTCTTATCTAGTATGTCTTATGTTTTCACTTAATAATTGCACGCTGTGGAAATTGTAGTCACTGTAGGTAAGTTAATCGTAAAAATTGTAGTGTGCAAATAATATGATTTTCAACTGAACTCTTACCTTCAACCAAAATATATATATTTGATTTTATTAAGATAAACGTAAATAATATTACAGATTTGCTAGGTTCCAGATTTGTCACGAAATAAATCACCGAATAAAACATTTTCAGTAAATAAAAATACCAAGTGTCTCAATGAGAAATAAACGGTGGATGTATTGTTGCCTATTTGAATGCTGAAAGAGTAAATATTGCAATTCGTAGCACAAGTGAAAAGATTCGGAGTTGAAAAACAGATTTTTTTCTGGATACCACAGCATAGTTTTATGTATGAACGCAATCTAAGAGACATTGTGAATTGGTGGTTAGCTAGCAATGAGTTGTTGTGCTCTACTACTCCGAGAGAAGAATTAGTACTACTAAGATATCACTTTGTACGCTTGTAGAAGTCTTGAATCTCCAGGTTGTGGACGAAATAATATGAACAGCCATACGAAAACCGGCCGTATTTTGTTCTGGCAGTGCAACTACGCCACCTAGTACAGAAGTCTGCCACCTAAGGTGGAGGTATCGGTCTGTAAGCCGCAGTCGTACAGGTTGTATGTGAACGTTCTGGTAGCAGTCAAACGCCGTTATGTCCGACCTGTCAAGACTTCCAAAGAGACATGTCGAAGCACACAGTTAAAATTAGCTCACCATAAAATTAGGAAAATGTGTGCGCTGAGTCACATCGGTTGACGAGTCGTTTTTGTTTGGCTTGAAGCTAGTTGTATACTTCCATTTAAAATGCACAAAGGGGTGGCGTCGGCACAAAGACACGTGCAATATGCAGTAATATTTCAACACAGACTGTGGCGAGGAAAATGTAGAATACCTAGGATGGAATACTGACATACGATAAGCCAAATAGAACTAGAGGTTTGATATCCTTGATACCATGCATCATGGTTTTTGTCGCAGAGAAATGCTAAGAAGCCAATTATTGGTTCACGGCTAAAATATTATGTCAAGTTATAGTCTCCGGAAAAAAAGCAGCTAATAAAAAAATGTATCCTGACAGAAACACATGTTTCGAAATCCATATATTGACAGTGTTTTTTTATTATCAGTTTCTGTGTGATCAGTAGCTTCAAAACATGTTCTATGATCGTTTCTTCAAGGATTTTGCGATGTTACAGGCTTTTACGGATTGCTTAGGAGAAAGATAACAGTACAAGGTTCCCTTCTGGAGCAGGGTCGACATTGATAGGAGAAAGCTGGTGTTTAGCGGAGTCGACTGCAGACCTATTGTTCCTGACTAGTCCGATCAGTGGTGAGGTGGGAGTGTAGGAGTGACGGTACGAGGAGTAGGTGGAAACGGAAGCACTACAAAGGAACCCCGTTTTTGCGATAACGTCCGCCACTTTTCGCATAAGATATCTTCCCCCTCCTCTAAAAATTCCTATTGTGTTGGGTACCGGGACCGAACCGACGATCTCGACGATGCGAGGTCATTGATTAGCCACTGGGCTTATTAGAGGAAATAACATTAGAAATTTAGTGAATGTGTGATTCGGTTCTTCTCGATATATCCACAATGAAGTATTGCTAGTAACAACCAAAGACGGGGTCTTTTGCGGTGGTTTGCAAGTTTGCTATATCTCACATGCTCTTATATATATATATTTTTTTTTTTACACGTAAAGTTTATTGTAAGTCTAGAAGAAAATGCAAAGAATACTTAAATCTCGGCAATTTCTGAATAATGAGAATAAATAAAAAAAAATGGTTGCCTGTAAAGTCGGTTTTACGGGCGAAGATTTTACGTGACAACGTAGTGCTGCGCGCGCGGCAGACCGATCATAGTTGAGTGGGAGAGAGACGCAAGGCATTCGGCGGGCCTCTCTCTCGTTCGGTGACTCATCGTAACGTTACCGAGCGTTACACTTTTTCATAAGTGACTCCCAGCCGCAACCTAATTTAAGACGTTGTCACGTCAAAAGTACTTCGAACATACGCCGTTGAAGACTAGCGTATATCCACAGTAAATTTTCATTTAATAGCTTACCTCCATTAGTCCAGTCAACCAGTGGTTTTACCAAGAAAAAATTCCGGAAGTTTTTTTTTCACCGGTTCTATATGGTTTTTGGGGTGCTGAATCCGAATTTCATGTTTGCGCCCTCCAGGGTGGTGAGCTTCACAAGAAAAACGCAAAAAACCGTAAAAATTTCGTAATTTTTTTAGTTTTTGACTTATAGCTCCAAAATTATGCGTTTAATCGAAAAGACAATTCTATACTAAATTAAAGTAGACAAAATTTCCTACAAAATGCATTTATCAAGTTTAATTTTGTGACGAAGTATCCAGGCGCTAGAGCGCGCTGAAAAAGGGCGATTTTTTGGCCCTTTGGCAAAAACTAGAGAAACGCTCTCTTTCACCCGCGATAACTCGAAAACTATGCGTTTAATCGAAAATGCCACTTCCTTCAAAATTGAAGATGAACAAATTTCCTATAAAATGTATTTATGGAATTTAAATTTCTCTTAACGGGGGTCGCGCGATGAAAAGTGGTGAGTTTTTGGTCCTCCTGGCCAAAGCTGAGAAGCGCCCTCGCCCACCTTTCTATCTCTCATTGGCGCTCTACTTTCACTATATCATGCTTGAAAACAACTGTTTTGAATGAATTGATTGTAAAGATGAATTTTAATGAAATCATATTATGCATTACATGAGATTTCTTGAAGTTAGTTATTTTACTTAGAAATAACCTCGGGCTTCGTAGAGGAGTAGTGGCGAAGTAAAATAAGTTTAGAACATACCTTTATTTTATTTTACAAGAGGATGTGGTTATTGAAGTCGTATTCGTTTGCGTACAGACGTTGATGGTCCAGGCAGGGGGATGTCGTCTCGGGCAGTAGAAGGTCCGGGCTGGTCAAGTTGAAGGAGGATGAATGGCGGTTCTGCAAGAGGAAAAATTATAATAGAGTTGGATAATTTATATGATAGAGAAAACGTGAATAGTAAAGGTATAATTCTGTAGAAATGCTGTAAAAAATTGTAAGAATTACTACCTTCTGTCACTCCAGCTGCTTCAGACAGTGGTATTGCAGCAGTGGGGTCGTCCCGGTTGTCTTCATCTTCCTCATCGAAACTGCTGCCAATGTTGGAGCATGCCCCTTCACAATGTAGACAAAGCCTTGTGCAGAAGAGACCTGCACGTCTACATCCACAACTTCTTCGGCAGTCCTTCTTGCATTTGCAGGAAATAAGCTGAAGAAGTCTCTCTGGAGCTGGGGACCTCAGGGTGGTAACTGGGACCAAGCCGTTTTTGGTCGACTTCCACCCCCACTTCTCAGGTTCTAAATCATTGCCGATCCACTGCTGCACTTGGTGGAAAACTCTGAGGCTGTGTTGACGGGCTGCACCTTCAGTGGGAGGGATCGAAGCAATATTTCCTGTGATCCTGTATGCTGATGTCACATAGTGCTTGTATCTCAGCTTGTTGAGATTACTTGATTGGTGGTTACCGCCATACAGGGAAACAAGAAATTTTTCCCCAGCAGCAGCAATTTCCTTCGGATGGGCTGAAGGATCAGTAAATTTATTAATGTAGGCTTTAAGATCCGGATTTTTAGTCAGAGTCTTCAGGAATTTAGCCTTGCCTTGGTTAAACAAAGCGGATGTGGAGTCGCAACCACTCATCGCATGGAGGAACAGCATATGGTTGGCGAGACTCTTCTCCACTGCACTTCCAGATTGGTACAGGAATTGAGGTGCTCTCCCTTTGCCTGGTTTGAGGAAAAATACATTAGGAGAGGTTTGGAGACCCATCATTATGACCAGAAGGTCTATATCTTCCCCCACAACTGCAATACTTTCATGAGCTGAAGCCAGGGATTCAGCCTTTCGCACTATGAGCGTATCTGCATCCTCAGTTGCTTGCTCGCAGGCAATTCCAGCCTCATTGCACTTTGCCATCAGCATGGTGATTATTCGACTTTTGTTTTTTGCATTTGACAGAAAGTTTTCTTGAGAAATCGTCGGTATCATTGTGTGGGTGAACTGTATTTCCACTGAGTGCTTCTTGCTTGATCTCCTCAAGCGCTCCATGAATTTAGTGCCTTTGTGCCTATCAGGGTATCCATCAAAAACAATCACTGCACTTGACTTGTAGTGGTTTCGAACATAATTGATGTAAGTGTCGCAAATATGTTCGAATGTATGCCCACTCGACCATACAACTCTGTGCAACAAAAAACCTCCATCAATCACATATACTGTACTGCTGTCCAACGGTGAAGTGTCTGGAAGTGGTTGAAAAGCTTTGTACAAAGTCGATTTCGTTCCTTTTCGCATGCCACCCCCATCAAACAAAGCAAGGGGATATGGAGACAGTTCATAGGTTAAGAAATTCTCTAGTTCTTCTTCTGATTGTTTGGCAACAACCATCCTTTGAAACAGAGTGGTTGGCTTAATGATCACAAGTTCATCATTAATCAGGACGGCTGAGTTGATGGTTGCAAGGGGCACCACCCGGTCACTCCGCTTGAACTTGACCGATTTAAAATCACCGCCAATAATTCCATTGATACATTGGGTCCCCACCTCCATGGACAAGTGACAATTGATTTTAACACCCCCCACTATCCCACTGCTGATTGAAATGAGTTCTGGGATATCGGAGAAAGGTGGGTGTTGATGAAACCACTCCAACATTTTTTTAGTATCATTGTTGTCCCGATGTACCCTTGCATCACGACTATCCACATGCTGTTCGGATGTTGCAAAATTCACGCCGCAGAAATCCTCGATTGTGTTAGCAACATGCAGGAGTGAGGCCATGCCCAGCGACCACCTCGCCAAAATGCCCTCGCTAAATCCACGACCTCTACTCAGCCCACCTTGAACCTTCATATTCTTCATGAGCTCCTGCTCAATGCACATATCACTCCATGTCCCGCACCAGTATTTTTCACTACGTCGAATAGTGAAACCCCCTTTCGAAGTAAATGCCCTGAATTCATCTGGTGGCATAGAATGCTCCAATGTAAGCATATCTTGCAAATACATATGGGCACACTTGCCATATAAATAGTGGCCGCTGGCGTGGAAGTATGGTAGCATCTTGTGTATGACTTCAAGTTGTAGTTTCCAGTTGCCCATTCGCTCAGATTCAACAAATCTCACCACTAAAGTTATCATTTCGAAATACTGAACCCACAACTTTGCAGTGGGCCCTAGATTAGCGAAATGTTGAAGCTGGGCTTTCATTTTTTGTTCGATTTCCTTCCCACAATCCCTTTCATGTGCGTCCAGTAGCTCAGATCGATCCATACTATACAAAAGTTGCTCAACTTCGGAGTGGAACTTGGGGGAGAAGTTGAGGGTCTCCATTATCACCTTACCTAGAGCTGTAAGAGCCAACATGTGTGCTCTGACAGCCCTAGCGTAAGCATGTCCAGTCATAATCTTCTCAGTACTGTTGACTGCATACACTGTATTGAAAAGTTCGGCCAGGCCACTCCCTTCCATTATGAAACCCACCGCCCCCATGAATGACATTAACAAATGAAACCCTCCTAGCCTAATGACCACATTAGGCAGTTCAGGGTCTCCCACACGACTAGCAATAACATCTCGTGCCTTGAGGTAAAGAGGTTGATCAAATGTGACAAAAGTGGTTTTCTGCCCCAATGATTGTGTTTTTTCTACAGCACTCAACAATGCTGTGTAGATTGTATCATAATCACTCGGAGGAGCGTTGATGAACGGCTGGCAATCTATGAACGTCGTTTGGTACGGTACTTCTCTTGTCACTTCTTCCATGAACCCATTCCACCCACACATGCCTGGAAGGTCTTCATATTTGCTGTACAGCCACAGCAGGAGAGGCACTGATGGAACAACTGTGTCAGTGTGAGGGAACGATGTACTTAGGTCGTTGATCTGAATTGCGGATAAGCCAACATCATTTTTCCTCTGAAAATGTTTAAGTTGAACAGCTCCGACGGTTCCAACCATTTGTGCTGATGGTATACCCTTCAATCGTGCAATTTTTTGACCTGGGACTATTGCACTTTTTGGGGTGACACATTGGATGCCCCCCATTGCGTGAAAAGTGTTATGTCCATCAATAGTTTGAATGTTGAAGTCGGCATTGTCATACACCATTTGGGAAAGTGTTTGTTTGTCAACAGCCAGAGGAGGGCGCACTATTGACGATATTTCAAATCGTGTTACTTCGTTGTAAGATGAACAAAATCCCAGGGATGACAGCACATCAATCAATTTTCGAGAACCATATTTCTTGTATAAAAATGCTGCCAAGCCGATTTGAAGAGGAGAAAGGAATGACAGAGGCCGCACAGCGCAAATTAAGCTATGTGCAATCGCTACTGATATTTTCCTCCACTTCTCAAGATTCGCTCGCTTCTTGCTCACCACCACTGTGTCTGTAAAAGCTCGAACAGTCTCAGGAATGAGATCCTCATTTCCTTCTAGAAACCTATCTGACGGGGGGTATTCTGTAACGTTATATACTTGGGATCTTATATCCTCAACAACAATGGCAGCGGCCGTTTTAACTATTCGAAGCCTTTCTTCTTTTTGTGGCAGTTTCTCAACCTCTCGAAACCAGGAATCACTAATAATTTTGTGTCCAGTGGCCTTGAAACACACAACATAAGGTTTACTTGATGTAACCAATATATCGTCGCCATACTTTTCAAGGAGGTGTTTTGTAACTGTCTTTGGATGAGGAAGAAAATCACATTTAATCTCATTCATCAATTCGTCCATTGTGAATTGACATTCCTCATCACTTTTTTCTAAAAAACAGTAAATTGATTGCATAGCAGCATTCATCTCATCTGTAAGGGGTCTGCCTACAGTGTGTGTCCTTGTCTGTTGTGGGGACTGGTGCAGAGTTTTCATGCATAGAAAATGATACTGTGCATCAGCTGCTACCAAGTCGTTTACTGTCTCTACACGGCCTACTATAAAACGTCCGAAGTCATCATTACGTTTTTTCGCGAGTCTAAGAACATTTTCTCTGACAGATAATTTCCTCACAGGGTACACCAGATTGCGTCTTGAGAGAGGCTTCCTTATTTGTTTTTTCGCATAGTCTAGTGGCACCTCCTCTCCGCACAAAAAACAATGCGTTTTGAAAACAAACTCAGGGATAGATGAACGCAGCTGTTGTGATGCAGGTTTCTCTTGAGCCCTCCTCATCAAATAAGCAGCAATCGACTTTTCTTTCACGTAACTCTTCCTACAGTTGTCATGGACTTCAATTTGTGTAATCCTATTAAATACAACAACCTTACCATCCTGTCTCTTCTTACTGGCTTCAATGAAAGATTTCAACCCCTTTTCTTTCACAACACTCGTCTGTGCCCCGTCTTCTAACAGCTTATCACAAAGGACACATTCCGGGCGAGACATTTTGCACGCACATAACACTGAAAACACAAGACCACATAAGATTTTACCGCGACGCGTTGGTGATTCTAAGCAAACTAACACAATACAAGAGCAGGTAGGCTAAGAGGGGCTCCCCCCTCCACAAAAAAGACGTTGGGGGAAGGGGCTCTGAAGGACGTATTGTGACTAACAACACATAACGGGACCGAACGAAAACGGGATTACCTCTAATGGGTAATGGCCGCACCATTAGGAGTAACTGACTAGTGTCGGCTGTCCTGAAAGTGTTCATACACATTCATACTCAGTCACGTAAATAGTAATTTCTCCTGAATTATTTTACTCTTTATTTATCTAATCCATTCTTCATCTAAGCATTCATAAAAGAAGGGAACATCGCGCCGTCGCGTTTTAGGAGGACATTCCTCTCGTTTTGACTGAGGGCCAAAAATACGCCATCCTACATAGAGCTTTACTGCGTGACCCCCGTTATGAGGAATTGAAATTTCAAAAATGCATTTTATAGGAAATTTGGTCATCTTTAATTTTGAATGAAGTGGCATTTTCGATTTAACGCATAGTTTTCGAGTTATCGCTGGTGAAAGAGAGCGTTTCTCTAGTTTTTGCCAAAGGGCCAAAAAATCGCCCTTTTTCAGCGCGCTCTAGCGCCTGGATACTTCATCATAAAATTAAACTTGATAAATGCATTTTGTAGGAAATTTTGTCTACTTTAATTTAGTATAGAATTGTCTTTTCGATTAAACGCATAATTTTGGAGCTATAAGTCAAAAACTAAAAAAATTACGAAATATTTACGTTTTTTTGCGTTTTTCTTGTAAAGCTCACCACCGTCGAGGGCGCAAACATGAAATTCGGATTCAGCACCCCAAAAACCATATAGAACCGGTGAGAAAAAAACTTCCGGAATTTTTTCCTGAAAACACCTCTTTTGAGCACCGGTTGACTGGACTACATGGTAAGTATCATTCAAATAACAAAATAATGGGGAAAGACACGAAGCGCTTTAACAGGAATACATGATTTACAAACTGCATAAGAAAAAAATGGGATGGCGATGATGAACTTTCTTCAGTTAATTTTTTATGCAAACTTGTTCTCGATATTTTTCGTGCGTTTCTAAAATTCGCAAAATATTAAGGATACATTTTTAATGAATTTGTACATCGCGGTTTTAGTTCTTTCTGTACCGCGTGTGCAAAGTCCCGCTGTCATATACACAGGAAGATGCCTGTGCTACGCACTGCTACCACACTAGTGTTTCTAATTTTGACTGAAACGTGATATTCACGAGAGCTCATCTGCCCTATTTGCTTGAGTGACGCGGGTGGTTGAAGAGTCAGATTAATCAAAGTGCAAGCAGCGAATATTTTTTTCTTCTCAAAATAGACAAGCCAGTATTCCTCCTTCTCACTCTATTTTTCTGCCGTCAGTACTCGACTAGCAAAAGTATTTCAGCCATCAGAGTTTGACAAAGCATAATCCCGACAAGTGCAAGCGAAGCGCTGTCTGCATGGATTACAAACTTATTAAAACTTCCTTGACATGGCAGTCTTACACGATAGCGCTTTAACGCTTAATGAAGGCTGCGCACTGACTCAGTGGCGTATGTACTGGATTCCTTTGTTAGAAACAAGGCTGATAGTTTGTGCGCGAGTGACGATTACACTGAAGATAAGAGGACTTTTTAGTTCAATAAATGAGTTGAACGTGATCGTACACTATATTCGCAGGAATATATTTGTTTTCGCGTCTAAAACAGTTTACCGTGAATTTAATCCGTTCGGTAATTTTAACTTTTAGTGTTCTGCCCTTGATCATCGTTGGAAACTCATTCTCGGTAGCAGGTTATTTCGGTCCAACTAAAATTAATTAAACCCGTAAGGGACCAGCGCCGTCCGAGATTCTGGCAAGCATTCAGCCGTGCTGAAGATCTGAAAATAGTGAAAACCAGTAACGTAGGAAGACAACCGGAAAGCGTGCTGATAAAATACCTTTTTGTTTTTCATAACTTCAGAAGTAATTAGTTCCTGTGACTTTCATCTCGCAACTTTCAAATATTGAACTCCGGTTGTAATCATACAGTATGTACCATTCTTGTGCGTACGGAGCTGCGAAGAAAATACAATACAAAATTGTGGACTCGTAAATACATTCCATTGATGGTATCATTTGAATACGCATTCCATGTCTTTTATACAACATATAAATGTTAAACAAAATAAATGCTTTCGTAATTTCACTCACACAATAAATTGAAAAGCATTTAATGTTTACATGTGAAGTACCTTTGTTGTGCGTACACATGAAAACAATAAAGCAGATTGTTCATTACGGAGGCACTTTAGTATCTTGGGGCGTATCCTTTACATTTGATGACTTTCTGGCACCTCCTTTGTATGGAATTCACAAGCCGCTGGCATGTGGTGGGGGTGATTTTGTTCCATTCTTGTAGGGTTTTGACAAGCCACGAAGCAGCATGGCGGAGATACCCCAAACGGACATCCAAAGTGTCTGTCTCAATGCCGCGTCGTGTAGCAGCAGTTATTGCAGCCTGTGTTGGGGCCACACAGTTCTAATTTCCCCATGTTATGTATGCCATTCCGAGCTACAAGAGTAATCACGTCACATGTATGATGGGTATTCTGCCCAATAAATCCGGTTGTGATAGTTCACGTCCCTTGAGTTGCAATTTTTAAGTCCAGCAGTATATTACATATAAATACGCTGAAAACAATACAGACCACAGTTACTTCCTTGGTCTACCGGAAGGAGATGACGATAGCTATTAATTCATCACGGAAACCCATCCTCTTCAATAAATAAAAATTACACTGACCCGGGACGGTAAAAACCTATGAATAAAGCGATCCGCATCCACAGCACCAAAGATCAAGAAAATAACACTATCCATAAAGGCAGACACGATGCTTTTGGAAACATCGAAAGATAAAAGAATGAAGAGGGGGAAGACATCAGCTGACTCTATACGTTGGGGTGACATAGTAGTGCGATGTTGAAGCCCAGTGCATGTACAAAATTGCGGATCTCAGGAGACCGAACGACTAGCACTTTTCTTATATATTTAGTATCGATATTCGTATCTGACATGTCGTGAATGTCACCGATGACCGGTGGGTTTTCGAGGGGTATTACCGCTTTTCCCATTCCGTCGAATCTCCGTATAAGGTTCTCAACCAAACAAGATTGCGATAACGGTCATTTACTAACCCGACCCAAAAAAGTGTCCAGTGCCTGCAACGACTTTTTAAGGAGCATCTTTCCAAACTTGTAATAATCGTTATTATCATTGTGATCATATTGTAAGGATTTTGCGTGAAATGGACTAGTGACTAAGAGGCTGTCAGCGTAAACTGTTCAAGTTAATTCAGTCACGCCGTTCAAATGGAGGAAATTCTGGAACCATGTGCATAATATTGGATAATATGTATGAAATTACGCCAACAAGAGTTGTTTTAATCTATGTATGTTGTAAAGTGACGTTAATTAGTTTTTTTTTGACATACCCGTGTTTGAGGTCACAAAGACGCAGATTCGAATCCCAAGCAAGCCGTGTACTTTTGTGCTGTGTTTGGTTGTATTTTTAATTTGTAAATCGCCCCTGTTAGCCTTTCAGCAAAAAAAAAAGTGAAGGGGGAGGTAGCAGGGCCGCCAGTAAGTTCAGTCAGATCAGATCATTGTATTATGTGGATGTAGTTTAAATTTTGGTTTCCATTGTAAGATGTGGTAAGTATAAAAATATGAATTTCATAGTTTACATTTTATGACAACAAAATAAGATGTAAGAAAATTATACTGCATTATTAGCTTGCTTGTAGGTAGGCAACACGTAAAACAGCCGTTGTTCATTGAAACTCGTAAGACACGCGCGCAGATTTTACAGCATTCTATAACTTTGAATGTAATGTGTGTTGACCAAATGCAGGTATTTCCATTATTATCGATTGAGTAAATAAAACAAGGCAAACTTTTTCCGAAATTTTAAGGGTTTATTAATAACCCTTATTCAAAAATCAATTGGGGGCCTGTATTACAAAACTATATGCAAAATAAGGGCGTAGACCCTAATTATATCCATGAAATACTTTTATGATCGAGGTGCTAGTAGGTTTCATCATTCGATTATGCAATATCCGCTCACTCAGTGCTCTATCTCAAATATTTCTCTTAATATTGGCAAGAAACTATTAGTCCAGCTCTAACTTCAAAAGCCCGTAGTAACTATGGCCATATTATATTACGCAATTGTATATTAGTTTTCTTTTTCGTATTTTTTTGCCTTCGGGTCTTTTGTACGTAGGTTGCCTTTGTTATGCGGTCTCAAACTTCACAAACAATGTTCTTACTCTAAGACACAAAAAATAGTGTCTCCAAATATTCTGTTTGATTGCTAAAACTGCTCTAAGTTCTGGGGCGAAGGGATGGGGGATTGAAAAACTGCGTTTAGAGGTGAGTTCCGTATCCGGTTAAAAATTATGAAGACGTGTCGAAATGCCTCGCATTTTCGATAAGGTTGCTCACAAATACGGGGAAGATTCCAAACGTTTTGGTGGTGAAACGAGGCATTATTTATGGACACCTGTTTACTTGGCGTTTGTTTTTCGTAACCAGGTAATGAACTCGCCCCAAACTTTAGCAAAACGTTTTATGAATATGTTCATACATTTCACATCTAAACTTTAAACAATTCTGGGAGCCATAAGTAGCATTTCCCGACATACGCCGTACATCATAGTTTCTCTTCTTATCGTAGGATTATGAACCTACCCGTAAAGTTTGTTTACATGTTCCAGAAATAAGTTTTATTAGATCCTGAATGCCTGCATTTTCCTGAAGTGATCAAACCTGTTTCTTTCAGAATGTACAAATGTGTGCGCTTGTACATGTGAATTGGACCGACGAACTTCGTCTCCAGGTTCATCGTGAAAAAGTAAGTTCAAGACAGTTGCACGTACGGCTTATGGTTTCAAGTGCTCTCAGGGTAGTACAAGCTTTCGAGTTTGGATCTAAACTACTAAGATGGAACACTGAACTTTTAAATAACATCTTACTGGACAAATATCTGCAAGAACTGCAAATCTAGCTGTAGTCAAAAATCTTCCATGTTCAGGGAGTTGGCACATAACATTGGCACATGCACCTGCGTGTTGCTTGAACTGCGTTGCAGCGTTGTTTTAAACACGGATTTTTTTGACGAAACTATTAAACATGTTCCACTATATTCACATACGAAAATAAGATATACCCCAGACCAAAACAGAATGGCACTGTAAATATAACACGCGTGCTATAAATATTATTTTGAAGCCTTCCAACATAATTAAAATGATCAAATAAGGCCTTTTAGACGGTCACGAGTATGAAACTACGCACTTGATGCCCGCGGCAGTTTCGCCTTTATTGCTAATGCGCTTCTCGGCCTCGTACGCTGAAAACCGTTGCATGGCGGACTCCGAAACGAAGACTTGGAATGCCTGCAGGTTGACAACACTCGTTACGTTCAGACTGAGGATCTAGTTCAAACTTTGGCAAAATGAAATACGTGCTAACTAGGAACCTTGGGTGTAATGCGTGTTTCCGTCTTGCAAGCATTCTCCTTGATGCGTGGATTCCTCGACAACGACGAAACATAGGGGAACAACATGGAGTGACCGGGCAACCTTTTCATTAATATAGGCATACTGATTAACAATGTATTTTTGGTAAATTAATGTTTTTTAACGTTCCAATCTTATACCGGGAGGCTGATTGGGGAACAGTTTTTCACATTAACTTGCTTTTAAAAACTGCATACGCATAATGGTTTATCCGGTATTCGAACTCGACACCTAGTTATACGAGATGCCTTAGCGACCGCGGCAACAGTGGTCGTCCTTTTGTTAAAAATCAGTCATATTTGCGATTAGGAAGATTTAATGCAAAATAATAGTACGAATTCCAGCAATTTCCACAAAACAAATACAGAAACAGGTTTTGGAATAGGCAGAGAGAGATCTTTGTTTGGTTACTCGTTATCCGCATACTCTGTTCCATATTTTCTGTGAAATTTCAATAAACCCGTGTGCTACCTGTGTGCATGGATGTGCGTGTCAGTAGTTTTCAAGATTCCTTATGGCCTCTTAAGGTCTAAAGAAAAGGTTTCGCAAACTGAGAATTCCAGAAACACAAAATCAAGAACAGAATTTAATCTACTTAATAATATTTTTTGATGGGGTTATATTTATTGGCAAGATAATGTTGGTAATTATCATATACAGCAATAGTTGATACATTATATAATTTTTTTTTAAATTTAAAAAGTACTAGCACTTTGCGAAAAATTAAGGATTTAAACAAAGCACCAATAAAATGCCAACATAACTATCTCAAAATTAACCAAATAATTTTATTCACAACTCTATAATATATCAATTTGTATATCTTAAATATATAATTTTTTTTATTTTACAAAATTCAAGTGCTAAGAAAATTAAATTGAAATTAGGTTGTTTTCAATATTGTCGTTATATATATATATATAAAATATTTAATACATTTTAAAACAATTATTTTTGCATGTGTATTGATTTTGTGGTGTTTCAGCTATTTTTTTATATTGCTAGATTATTGCCTTATGTTAGCGTTTTGTTTGTTAAAATGCATAGTCAATAAAACAAACTCCACCGAAATTCAAATTCAGTAGTTCGAATTCAGTGTTTTATTTTATATTTCGGAAATTTACGCACAGAGACCCTTAATGCTATGAAATGCAATGGTAGTGATTCACGAACTAGTTGGGACGCCATGAGAATGTAAAGTCGTGACTGCAAGTCTGCCGTGTCAGCGCAGTAACCACTGCCATACCAGTCTTTCTGTGATCTTACCATGGATGACTTCTTTTTTTAAGTGGGACCTCCGAGACGCGTTTCCAGCCCAGGAAAAGTATAAACAGGCGATCGTTTTCAAGGCAAACACGATGGTTAACGGATGGAGTAGTTTCGAGTAAAGCTTGATTCACATTTATGCCGATCACGCTGAACAGACAAAGCGGACAATACCTACGGTTTTTCACATGCAAGCAGTTTTTCTGTGCAACAATTTTGATGTTTGATTGCAGGATATTTACCGCACCACGTTTTTTCGTTCATTATTTTTGATATCGATATTCCAAAATAAGTGATTGACAACAAACTAGACGCTGTCATATTGTTTCTACGCTATTTTATTAATTGCACTGGAGCACGAATTTTTACCAAATGATTTTCAAGAGACAGTAATTTTGTTTTATACTTCTAAAAATACTTTATATTTTAGTGCTACGTATCGGTTAATTTCCAAACTACATTCATTTACAACAAATATTGGATAAAATTAACGTTTTCATTATAAATACGCACGTCGAACTATTATGTACTATTAACTTTAATACACGTTGATTATACACGAAATGAGTGGTATAAAATTTGTGGACCTACTGACTTTTGGGAAATATGGGAGAAGTCTGCTCTTTCCGCGAGCAGAAATTTCGGCACGAGCTCAACAATTTGGCGTGGCTCGCGCGGGAAACGAGGACGGATTCTGATTGGCTGTTCCAGCTTTCCGCTCTGTCTGTTCAGCGTGATCGGCGTGGATGTGAACCGGGCATTACTTGGTGAAGAGGCTCGCCGACAGGTGAGAAAAAGTCCTAACTATGAGCCGTGACAAGTTTCTCGCCCGGACTCTGGTCTGCCGACTGGCCGCTGCACTCTCCCCTCCCCTCCCCCCCTTAACGAATTCTCTAGTCCTTCCTCACCGACAACTCTCGCAGGATGTGAACTGCTGTGGCTCCACGGTGGCGGGGGGAGGAGGAGGAGGAAACGTTTGCTCCAATCTCCTGATTGTACGCCGCCAATCGCCGCTGATAGAATTAGTACCCCCAGCAACGCACTGCTCGACGTCAGGTCTGCCTCGCGACTCTCCAGAGCTTTCAAAAGCCATATCAGTGCGACATACTTGCTCGGTTCGTGTAAAAATGGAATTATTGTACTCTGTTTTCTTCTGTGGTTATACATGGACCTCCAATTCTTTGAGAGGCCGCGGTGGTGTAGTGGTCAGACTGCTCGTCTCCCACCAATCCGGTTCGGGTTCGATTCCTGGCGGAGTCGCTCGCGGGTTTTCGCACCTGGGAATCGTACCGGACGATGACGTTGGTCGGCGAGTTTCCTCGGGAATCTCCCGCTTCGCCCGCTCTTGCATTCCGGTGCTGTTCTATACTCACCTCACTTCACCCTCATCGGCTCTCAAGACCCCGATGTTAAGAGCCGCCCAAATCTCTCTCTCTCTCTCTCTCTCTCCTCTCTCCTCATTCCTCTCTCCTCTCTCCAATTCTTTGAATCACAATTAGAACCATNTACTCGGGAATCTCCCGCTTCGCCCGCTCTTGCATTCCGGTGCTGTTCTATACTCACCTCACTTCACCCTCATCGGCTCTCAAGACCCCGATGTTAAGAGCCGCCCAAATCTCTCTCTCTCTCTCTCTCCTCTCTCCTCATTCCTCTCTCCTCTCTCCAATTCTTTGAATCACAATTAGAACCATGGAATGTATCTAAACGGGATTTTAGATTCAACAGCTTTTTGTTATTAGGTGACGTCTCTAGCTAACTGGCACTATTATCTGCGAGAGGTAGATTATTATCTGTGAACTCTCTCGGCTCCCGGAACACATCTACTATAACTAATTCCGGATTAAAACTAAGTTCACAAAAGTTTATTGGATCGTGTTTGAATGTGTGTTACCGTCCCGTGCTTATTGCCAGCAAGCCTTATACAGCTGAGTATCTTAATAAACAATTAAAAGCGCCTCTTAGTCCCGTTCCACTGGCGAACTCAAACTCACAACTTCGCATGTTGTAGTTGTGCCTCCTGACCAGTGTTACGATGGAGAGAGTAACACGAAGGCGAGTTTAGAGGATTGAAAACCATTATACAAAAACAACAGCCCCTATCCATATACACTGAAGAGTTAAAAAAAACTGGTACACCTGCCTAATATCGTGTAGGGCCCCCGCGAGCACGCAGAAGTGCCGCAAGACGACGTGGCATGGACTCGACTAATGTCTGAAGGTATGCAGGAGGCAATTTACACCATGAACCCTGCAGGGCAGTTCACAAATCCACAGGAGTGCGAGGCGGTGGAGATCTCTTCTGGACAGCACGTTGCAAGGCATTCCAGATATGCTCAATAATGTTCATGTCTGGTGATTTAGGTGGCCAATGGAAGTGTCTAAAGTCAGAAGAGTGTTCCTGGAGCCACTCGGTAGCAACTCTCGACGTGTGGGGTGTCGCATTGTCCTGCTGGAATTGTCCACTTCTGTCGGAATGCACAATGGAAATGAATGGGTGCAGGTGATCGGACAGGATGCTTACGTATCTGTCACCTGTCAGAGTCGTATCTAGACGTATCAGGGGTCCCATTTCACGCCAACTGCACACGCCCCATATCATCGCAGAGCCTCCACCAGCTTGAACAGTCCCCTGTTGACATGTAGGGTCCATGGATTCATGAGGATGTCTCTATACCCGTACACGTCCATCCGCCCTATACAATTGGAAACGAGACTCGTCAGACCAGGCAACGTGTTTCCAGTCATCAACAGTCTGGGATGCCTTGCAATGTGCTGTTCAGAAGAGATCTCCACCGCCTCGCACTCCTATGGATTTGTGGACTGCCCTGCAAGATTCATGGTGTGAATTGCCTCCTGTATATCTTCAGACATTAGTCGAGTCCATGCCACGTTGTCTTGCGGCAATTCTGTGTGCTCGCGGGGGCCCTGCAAGATATGAGGCAGGTGTACCAGTTTTTTTGGCTCTTCAGTGTACACGAAGGGTAAGAATCGCGTATAAAGGCTAATAAACAGGGTATATCAGCCCAGTATTTGAACTGGAGACCTTGATTCTCACTCTGCTATTTATAATCGTAATTTAAAACTCTTTTTTAGTCATAAACTTGCATTCCAAAGCCAATGTACTTAATACGAACTTTATTCCTGCACTTTTTTCCAAGATATCTTACACTCTTGTTGTGTAGAGATCAGTAGTTTAAAAATATTCCTTTGGGACCTTGGGATGTAGGCGAAGAGCATGAAGCAGGCCGCCTCTCTGTAGTTGCAGAGTAATTGACCAATAAAGCAATTCCTTATCTTTTCTGAACAAGTAAGTCCGGCAGCAACGAGTACGGATCCCATTTAAGAGTTGTGATAGTCCGCGATACTTGTTGAACCCATTAAAGTGACTGAGAATTTCGCTGTTATAGCAGCCATTAACTGACTTAAATGCTTATACCAGTTTTGAAACCGAAGTAAAGAGAAAGCGATTTGGCTTGGAAAGAGTACCGGTGGCGAAAAATTTCACGAGGATAAGAAATACTTTGCATATATAATTTTTCATGCCGTAATTATTACCAAGTTCACTCTCTGGTTACGATCGGATACTAAATATATAGACGAATCCCTCACCTTCCGTAACTGTAACAAAAACATTTCTAAACATGCACTACGAATCACTGCACATACCCCCCTTCAGTATTATCTCTCGCCCCATCTTCCCGACTCTTTTTTTTTTCTGTTCCTCTGGCCAAAATTATATATTATTCCTCGCATAATTAGTTTACAAATATGTAAACGCCCATGTGTTCAGTTGAGTTGGCTAGTCTTGTAGACTACGACCTGCTGTACCATAACTGCCGTTTATAAAAGAGAGCTCCGTGGCTGTCGGGTACGTGTTAAGTTAGCCTTTGTATATTTCTTTGGATGGACTCAGTCGGAGCATATCGAGTCATCAGGCTATTTCCGCATTGTGGTAGTGTGGCAATAACTAGGCACCACGCACATGGCGTGTAGAATGAACGAGGACAAGGCGATGACACAGTTGATGGGATCTGATGATGGTTTGACAGGAGTACTTAAAGAAAAACTTTTTAAGCGACAGTGACATCATCCATCTCGCACATCTGGCGCCGAAAATGAGCTCGAAAACAAGCGGATGACGAGTTGCAAAAGACCAATCAGCGCTGCGATTCTGATGCACAGAGTGGCGAAGCTTGCCAAACAGCGCCGTTGGATAACGAGACGTCAGTATGTGCTTGTAGATCGTTGCTTTTTAGTTGGCTTGGCAAGGGGAAGTGTTGGGGCACGTGTACACAATATCACTTGTTACAACTGTGGTCTCGTGTATTGTCATGTCATTATAACCGTGGTTCAATAAGCAATCATCTGACTGTCTCTGTGTTCGGTGGTTGTTAATATTTCTTACTACCGCCCGTTCTTCCTTCATGTGCACTAATCCTAACTGACAGATCAGAATTATTGGATTTCAAAGGCCTAGTGTTCGATTACCGGGCAGGGCGGAAACGTTTTCGCTCTTGGTTGTGGACTTGGTGCTGTGTCACGGAAGGGAATGAATGCCAAACCATCCTGCACAGTCCGCCTGGGGCAGTCCGTTGCTTTCAGTACCTTGCCTTGGAATCCGGTCTAAGCCCTCTGTCTAGACACCTATCTCTAACATTCCCTGTACACTACTCGGAAGTTTCCATCGGTAAAATTCAACCTAGCTTAAGAATGACGCGAGTTATCTCGGCCGAATTAGAATTTTAATGTGATCTCCATTGCCTACAATTACTACGAAGATCTTCGCATGCTGGTTGAGCTCTACACATTGCAGGCCGCCATGCATTGCCCACGTGTCATTGTGGCAACTCTTTGATTTTATTCTGCTACACAAGCGTAAAAATCTAATAAGATCTTGGAATGAACGTTTGAAAGATGCATGCATTAGTCTGTTAATGTCGAAGATGGTCGTAGCTTGCTGTTAACTAGCACCCAGGATGAAATTTTTTGCGGTTCATCAATGGTGGCCATGTAACGATAGTTTTTATACCAATCATAACAGCTTACATTAGTAGAGGTTCTCTTTCGTGTCATCTGAAAAATACAGCTTTCATTATCCCTGAAAACGCTGAAGTCTAAATTCGAAGATATGGCATATTCACAATAAATTCTGACCTTATGAACCCAAATCGACGTCATAATTACACCTGTTTCAAAATTTTGAAAGGTGAAAAATTTTTCTAAAACATAATGCTCTGTTTACTGAAACGTAATGTTCTGCCAGTTTTTTTTTTCGTAACAGGCATTTCATTAAAATAAAACTATAGTAGAATGATTTGGCCGATTCCGGCATAATGTATTTTTAATGGGACAAAACTGGCACTTCGCACCGGAGCCGACATGATGTGACGTCACCCAACCATCAACTTGAATCTTGGTGACCTTGACCATGACCCTGTGCCCGTGACCATAAATGACCTGTAATCTAAAAAATTCAAAAAATTGCAGAAAAAAATATAACTCTCCAAAATTTATAAAAAATTAATAAGTTTACAAAATTAAAAATTAATTTAAAAAAATATTTAAAGATGTACATGTTGGAGGTTTGGGGTTCGATGACGGGTGGATCAACTAAGCTCCCAGGTCGCCAGTGTCCATCTCGTCAGCCATGTTAGGTGTTGATGACCTTGACCTTCAACATTGTCCTTGGATAACCTTGAAGTAAACACTTCTAAAAATCCCAAAAATTCCCAACAACCCAAAAAATGTTAAAAAATTTATTTAAAACATTACTGTTAAAACATTTATTTAAAAAAAACTTTCATTCCCAGAAGTCTCTTCTTTACCACAGTTACCAATTTGTTTAGGTTATTTAATCGCTAATTAGTCGGCAGACCTCCACCCCTTCACCAATACTCATTTCATCGCATGCAAGCATTTTTTTTTTTTTTTTTTTTTTTTTTCNTAATTTTCAACACCTAGGTAGCGCTATTTTCACGAAATGTGCTGCCAATAACTGTCGCGACGTGAAACCTCTATAAAAACACCGTGAATTTATAAAACTGCAACTGTGTATATGTGCAATCCGCACTTTGAGTGCAATTCTCGAAGTAACCTCAATTCTTGCCAACAGGTGACATATTCTTGTCCAAGTTAATACAAATTTATATTAGTATAAAAAGTAGTTTAGATGATGCAAGTCAAATTGTCGTGTGGTAAAATGCTTAGGGATACTAGTTCGAGTGTGAGTGCTGACAATGCTTATATATTTTTCATTCAAAATTAAAGTACTTTCAATGAAAAACATTATTCTTGCGTTGCTGATACTACTATTTTAAAACTGCTGAACTATTTATTACATCCTGATAATAATTTTCTTTTATGCACAAGGGTTAACCAGGATACGGCATTTTACACTTACCACAGACGTTCTCATTTTGTTTGTGATTCAATACATTTTGATTTTAAGATTAATCATTTTTCACGTTGAAGTATAATACACTTACGGACGGGGATTTGATTTTAAAAGGTTGATTTTAGATGTGCTTTACTGTGAACCAATTACAGTTGACTTAATACAATGCAGCTTTCTTCTAGGAAAATAACCGATTCACTTCACTTAATTTTGATGCTTTTTACGCGTGCTTTGAAATGTGCAATTTAACACAGAAATAAAGCTAAACAGTCGTGTGTTCTGTAGTTATTTTCGGATTTAAATTTTGTTGTTCTTGCCAAGTGCACATTCAGAATCTAAAATTACCAAAAGTTTGTGTATTCAAATTTGCACTTTTATTACAGCGTACAGATGTGTCAATTTCCGACGTTGAATTCTAGCTTGACATGTAGGCACGCCAATAGCACCAGGGCAGGCCAAATTAAAGTGGAAAGCATATCCTTATTCAGTACTGTATCAACGTGAAAGCTGTTTGTAATCTGTTTCTCCTACCTCACTTTTATCTTGAATTAGTACAGCAAAATAAATTGCGCAGTTTTCAATTAATCATGATATTTTAAAAATGGTTTAATATGTAGTATACCCTGATTTAATAACTTGTGATTACAAAAGTGACCAAGAAGTGGTATTCAGTGATAATTAGTTTCAGCTTGGCGCCATAAAACTGTCGCCAGAACAGACGGAATTAATTATACCCGCACCAGCAGATGTAGCTTATATTTAAAACTGACGCAGGTTGCAGTAAGATGTGGGCTCGAAACTGTTCAACCATTAACCCATTCTATGATTTTTCCTTGAATAGGTTACCTTACTGTTGATTTTGTTATTTTTATAGAGTTGCCTTAATGGTTGGTGAAAGTAGTTCACAGACGTTATTTTAATCTGCTTGTTGTGTCGTATAGGCATATATTCTTATCGCCGAACAGCTGTTGACTCAGAGCAGTTGAGTAAATGTCTTGACTTATTACAACAATCTTTGCGGGAGTACACGGTAAAACATATCCAAGTATTGCAGTAAAGTTGCTGTATTATTGCAATTTTGATAGGAATTAATAGGTAACTGAAGTAATTACATTTACTGGACGAACCATTGATATTACGATTAAAGTTGGTGCACGGTTACGAATTTTGAGGATAGACTCTACAGGTTACAGTGTTTATAATTAAATACGAAAGTGCGAAGCCGGGACGTAGAAAAATGCAGACTTTCGTATTGTACACTGGGGAAATTGCTCACAATGTAAGCAGCCAACATATTGTATTCATATGAGTGTGAATAGTTACTATATTATATAGACTATTCACGGTAAAGTGAGCACTTTTGAAAGCCCGCTCATTTGGAATAATTGTCAATAAATATATATTTTATTTTAGCCGTAGATATTAACTTCAGAGTGCAGTGGAATATACACAATGTGTTTATTACTTACATGGCAGTATTTATTTTAAAAGATGGTTAAAGGATAAAAACTGGCTGAGAAGGAAAAGTAACTAGGGCCTCAAAAGTGCTCACTTTACCGTAAACAACCTATAACCTATAAAATGGTTTCGATTCTTGCAAAAAATAAACGAGGTTCGGGAATTGAGCGAAAATATTTATGAATGAGCATTTCCTTTTAAAGAGTTTCAAAAATTAGCTTAACTTTCACATTTATGTTAGAGCTGCATGGAAGGCAGCTTCAACACTTTTATAGAACTTGTAAAAATCATGGCTAGTCGTTTAGGTCAAAACAATAGGTCACCTTACGTTGATGTAATGCTGCTATTATCAAATAGTCCCATCACATCAGCGTACTGTTTACGCGGTTCTTGGTTCTGTTCGGCTTTACTAGATCTTTGTTGCCTCAGGGAGATTTCTGTGTCAACAAGTTTTCACAAAAATATATGTAAGTAAAAAAATATATTATTACTCAATTGGAGGAAAAAAAAACTCGCAAGGTAGTGAGAGGGAAAGGAGACACTCTTTAACAGTTTCACTGTTTAAATTAGTGAAATTCCAGTACCTTTTATAGACTAAAGAAATCTGTGTCTGCTACTGTAAGAAAATAATTTAATAACAGATGTCTCTTATCTGAATAAACATAAAAGTTTAAAAACAATTATGTAAAGAAAATGCAGAAAGAAAGTTCTTTTTTGTTAGAATATTAAGTATGATTTTTACTTATATTCGCGGTGCTTACGTTTCCTGAATGTATTTTTACTTAAAAATACAAGTGCAGATTTTTAATAAAATATATTCCCAGTATATTTTAATCTCAAGCTTTCCCAGCACAGCTTTACATGTTTTTTTTTGTTTTTTTTTTGTTTCCGTATTTTACGAGTCTTAAGTTATTCATAAAATTTCAAGGTCCTGGTTAGTTAGTTGGATTGGATTGGAAGGGGCTTATTAATGTCCCCCGGTGTTATGCCTTGTATCGTCGTGAATATGTGCCATATGCAGAATCTGACTACTTGGTTTACTTTGACTAAAATAAAACAAGTTTGGCAGGACATCTTGGAATGTTTGTAGTGCGCTAATATTTTCAGTTTATTTTATTAAGTATATTTTAAATGAAAAACTGTAAAATACCACTGTTGATAACATTAATATCTTAAATAAATTTTACTACTTTTTTTTTTATTTTCATTTTTTTATTATTATTATTATTTTTGTTATTTTGACGCTTATTGAAACCTCTTGATGTAGATACATTGACCAGAAACACTTGAATATGTGGTGTTTTAATGAGTGGCCAAAGTTGTCCCACACAGGGGATAACATTGACCACTTAAAAAAAATTTCCATCGAAAGCCTATTACAATAATGGATATAGTCTATTCGCGGTTTCTTCACGCTTTTTGAAACAAACCTTTGAAAAATAACCCCACGTGTGACGTGTTTGGTATTTTCCTAAATATGCCATGTTTCACAATCCTATTTATAGTTATGTTGACATAAAAGTACAGTATTTTTGGTAAAATCGAACTTTTATTTATATTTGATCTATAAATTATAATATTTCTTTCATAATTAATACGAATAAAAACAGTGGGAATATAGATGTGTTGGTAATGCCTAGTAAGTAGTTCTTATGCAAAATAGTATTACACTGAGTGCGCACGAATACGGTGCTTCAGCCCTCTTGTGTAATTTTCTAAACTTTGTGTGCATAGGGTGAAGGAATATCCTAGAAGAAGAACTTTAACAGGGCTTCAGAAAAGTTGGAAGTAATCGTGAATGGACTATAAATAATTATGTTGACTTTGGATTGTCAGCCCCAAACGTTCAATACTTGGTTTCACGTTAATTCAATACACACTTATAATATTTTCAATTTAATAACAAAATTGGTTAAAGTATCCTCCATCGACGATATTTAAATTTTATTGGTTTTTGGAGTATTAGTAGTATCTCATGTCCGTTGAGACATAACAGTTCTCTTCCCCGAGGCGTCGCGTGTACTTTCACTTCTTGGAATACTGTGGGAGGGGAATGGGATTTTCCTTTCCTGCTTGTTCATTTTCCTGGGCCACCTGCTATCACCGCCCGCACACAAAGTTACTGGATTGCCACAGCCCTATTAACCGTTTCACTCTGCATTCCAATGTAGAAATTAAATTTGCAATTTTAATTTTTACTGTTATGTAGACGCAAAGTTGAATTTAAATATCCATAATTTTTAGTTTACGCCCGTTCAATATTGTGATGCGTATCTGTGTTCGTATTGTAATCGTCACTAGGGGCGTTGAAGAAGCTAAAATAATGTTCTTCATTTTAAGCATATTACATATTTTATCGTTGTGATATGACACTGGAAGAAAAGTATTTTACCGCAAAAAATGAAAGGATCTACAGGAATTTTAAAGTACTATTGTTTTGTCCGTATAAGTTTTAAAACGAAGTTAATGCGTTAGGCTATTGCACAAAAAAGTAGCCTGTCTCATAAATTAAAATCTCATGAAAAATATTTGATTCGAATTTTTTTTTGTGTAGTACGCCCGCGCTTCAGTTATAATTTTTTAGATAAGATTTAGGCTCAAATTAGCGAGATGTTAAATCCTTACCCTATGTGAACCAAGTGTCTGATTTCAAACAAATTGTGACTTAAGAAACACTTTAGCTGAAACCAAACTTTGTGTTTAAATAACTTTTTGAAATTTGTATAGTTCTAAATGTTAAGTTGAAATGCTTATATTTATGGGGGAAAAAAAAAAAACAATGGATATTATTTTTCAATTGATTGGTGGGTATTTCATGAAGTTATTGCACATATGCCACAAAACCATAAAATAGCTTCAAAATCTAGGGAAAACGAACGTGTTGTCTCTTGTACAGCCTTACAAACGAGATTCTTGAATGTAAATGTGGGAGTAGTGCTCATTTCTAAAATGGATTTTGTCCCGTTACAGGTTATGCTAGCCGAGTTATGTGCGTGTGCGTGTGTGTGGCTTTCTTTTCTCTATCTCGTGATAGTCAGTTGTTCCCAAATAATATTCCTTGTGTACATTTGGCGTAACCTGCTAAGATTTTATACGCAGTCGAATCACATTATTAGACCACCTGCTAGAAGTGCCATCTGCAGCGCGTAGCCCATGACCTATGGCCCGTGATGTGGGCTGGTGAAGTGGGTATATAATGCGACCGACAGACTGG
This sequence comes from Clitarchus hookeri, assembly GCA_002778355.1. Taxonomy (NCBI): domain Eukaryota; kingdom Metazoa; phylum Arthropoda; class Insecta; order Phasmatodea; family Phasmatidae; genus Clitarchus; species Clitarchus hookeri. The sequence continues at coordinate 289,346 of NQII01000282.1, read as the reverse complement.
CTTACACAGTGCGCTTCCTACTGTCATGGGAAAGGGAAGCGATTTAACCGAGTTGCAAAAAGGGGAGATCATCGGCTTCCGGGCCAAGGGGGGCAGTATTTTGTAAACAGCGACGTTTGTGAACTGTTCACGCGTTTCTGTGGTAAAGGTGTGTTGTGTGTGGACAAATGGCACCATTGGGAATAACCGTCGTAGAAACTGCGGAGCTCTATGCGCCATTGATGTCCGAGGTGAAGGTAGACTACGGCGATGTGTGAAGGCCAACCGACAGACTACAGTGGAACAGCTCATCGTCCAAATGAACCAGGGGGCATCCAGACACGTGTCTACCGCAAACAGTTCAGCGACCCCTTTTGCGAATGGGGCTCCGGAGTAGACGGAGGGTGACTTCACCCATGCTAACACATGTGCATAGAAGAAAACGACTGGAATTTGCTCGACAGTATGGCGACTGGACCGCTGCTGATTGACGATGGGTAGCCTTCTCCCGAGTCACGTTTTCAGCTGCATAGAACGGATGGACGTCTGCGTGACTGGCGATAAACGTCGGAGAACCGACATCCTGCATCCATTGCTGAACGAACACAAGGCGGTGGGGGCAGTGTTATGGTCTGGGGAATGGCCTTGTGGTATTATCTAGGTCCCATCATCCGCGGGGAAGGCACTCTTAATCGATGTGGTTATGGATCCATCATCGATGATAACGTCCACCCGTACATGATGAATGTCTTTCATCGGGAGGATTTGATCTTCCAGTACGATAATGCGCCTTGCCACACGGCTAGAAATGTCCGCACGAGGCTGGAAGAGCACGATCAATACTTCCAGGTTCTTCCCTGGCCCCCAAACAACTCCAATCTCAATCGAATTGAACATCTGTGGGACCACCTCGATCGTCGTGTTCGCCGTCTGCCTCCTCCGCCACGCAGCCTTCAACAGTTGTGGGACGCATTGTAGACATCGTGGCTCCAGATACCCGTGGAGACCTATCAGCACATGACTGAGTCACTGCCAGATCGTCTAGCTGCTGTCCGTGCTGCGAAGGGCGGTCACTTTGGATACTAGCAGGTGGTCATGATAATGTGATTAGATTGTGTATGTGCCTCAGTGTGTTGCGCGAGATCAAGAAGCAACATCCCAGACATATCCTGGTTTTACAGGGCCGTGCCAGCAGTGGTACTTATTCACACGACCACACAGTGTTATGGAGTATCTGAAGTTCTCTGCAGCTGCTAATTAGAGAAGTAGTCCTAGTGAAGATGCCACTCGTCTATATTTTCATCTCGGAAAAATTCATATTTAGTGATATTTATTACTGATACAGTAAGCCCACAAACAATTGATTCTGCTTTGGGCACTCCTCGTTTTGTTTGTAGTACCTGCTATGACATCTTTTTTTTTTTACATTTAAGAAAAAAAAATTTCAATGAGGGACGTTATTAGTATTCATTTTCTTGGAAAAAATTGTGACTTCACCTCAAGTTCTAAGCACAAAAAAAAACGTTATTCTGTTACAACATGACTTTATTCTAGAAAGAATTAAGCATTAATAAATATCACTTCTGCGGAAATAAAAATAACATTTTTATTTATATCCAAAATTTGTTTGCAATTGACACTTCCTTTATTTTTTAACCGTTTTTTTGGAGGAGGCTAATCGAACGCCAACTTGGATAACACGCTTTGCTCAAGAGTTCGAAAGTGGCGCTTTAACTGGATTATTGAAAAACTCCTTGGACTGAACCATATAAAGAAGGATAACTTTCTAATTGATTAAAACAAGTTTTACTTTTGGCACTCGGCCTAATATCTTGATTGTAGAATTACAAAGCAAAATTTATTCCAGCTGCCACCAAGTGCCGTCCTACTTACCATTTTACTTCCGCTTATGTGGTTTCTCGAGAAACTGTGGACACGTTAAGAGTAGTGTGTGAACAAACTCACTGGAGTGAGCGTTTATTCAGCTACGTGGTATGTGTTGCAAACCTAGAAAATTACGATGTAATATTTTATTGACTCTATTGTGCCGAAGCACAAATAATTACAAACCAAAAATTCAATAGACGTTTATATTTGCCAAATAAATGTACACGATAACAGACAGCACCCTAAAAATTTATTACAAACAACTTGGCAAATATTAAAGCTGTAATATCAAATATAATTTCATTCCATATCCACACAAAACGTTTAAAAGTTGACAAAACGTAATACAAAACGTTATGAAAATCAATTAATTGCTCTGTTGATTATAGATTATTTAAAACAATATCATATGCAAATTACCAAAAGATTACGATGATGTAAAACAATTATAATTTTACTAGACTTGTGAATAAGAGCAATTACAAAAAAAAAAAAGGAGTGCAGCCTTATAAGCCCAGTAAAGCCTGCTTTATATAAAATAACACATTAAAATATTTACATATGTATATGATATGAAGTTTCGGTGGAGCCAGTCAAAGCTCCAGCGAATAAAATTTAATGAACAACCACAATTAAAAATTAACTACCGTGAGAGTTGTGAACACGAAGCATATTGAAAAATGCTTGAGTAGCAAACAAGACTAAACACTACACGTTAAAAAAGGGAAACACACGGCAAAGCTAGGTTTTAGTTAAGCCGAAACCAAATTTAGGCTGGCGACCGAGACCACAATTTTGAAAAAACACTATCTTACCGCATGCCCAAGATGACACATATACGCCACACAAAACATTAAAGACAATTAAAAAATACCCAATTAACACACAACTTGTAGTCCACGACTCGCCATTTTCTATTGCTCAATCATCTCGGCAGCTCAGGCGACAGAAATAAATACAAGGCGCCACATCACGGCGAAACGTCTGAAGGACGACAAATTTGACAGTTGAAAACATCATGCAACTCTTCAGGGACTCGTTCTTATGACGACCGGGCGTAGAATTGGAAGGGCGCAAGGTGTGCAACGACTTAAGCTGCCCCGATCGCAAAAAATTGACGCACGGGAGGAGAGGAAATCAAGGGAGGGGATCCGAGTCGGGTAAAGAGCAAGCCACCACGCAGAGTCAAATCGTTGGCTAGCGTCGTATTATAAAACTTAGGATTCAGCGCCGTACTCAAATTCGCATAAGGTCATGTACTAGATACGGAACACTTAGATTATTTATGCTGAAAATAGAAAAAAAATGTCTTGAGAAAAACGTTTTAATTAGTAAATAACAATACGAAATTCATGTACACAAAATGCAGGTTTCTAAATGTTATTTGAAGCTGTTTAAGAAGAAAACTATTTTTCGATTAGAGTTGTATACACTATATGCGAATAAATAACTGTATAACGTCATATCCCTATAAAATGACCCTGAACTTTAACTTTAAATGTATGGCAGCTGTCGGCCATTCGTGTTGTGCACTTTTGAAAGCTCGGCTTGGGATCTGTTTTCCTAAGCATTTTATATTCTTCCGCCACATGTAAAATAACATTGTCATGAACCCGACCACGTTATTCGTGAGACCATTGACTGAAAATGTGACCTTTATGGGAACGTAAATATACTATTATTACATTAATTATAACCCTTATGTGTCCAAACAAATAGAAACTTAATGTAATAAATTCACTGTCCACAAATTTAAACTTGACGCTTCTAATTCGACGTCAAGAAATAGAATTAATTTTGTTGCACTGTTGTCATTTTTTCTGGGATGTGTGTACAGCCTACAGTTAGCAGCAGTACTTTCTTTTTCGGAGGGTCATTTCAAAATAGCTTAATTAACTGTGAACATGCTGTATCGCTGTCAGTATGAATTCACGACGCGAGATTAGTGATGTTGAACGGGGTTCGACCATTAAAGCTTACAAGTTTCGTCATTCTATCTGTGAAATTTCAGGCAATTGACAGATACCTCCCGCTACACTAGATATGTAGTGTCGAAGTGGAAACGGAAGTCATAGCGCGCCAACCCAGGGTCTGTGAGTCAAAAATATTGACAGGTCGGAGCTGTCCAAGCATCATATGTGCGGTAGAGTTAGACCGCAAAGGCAAACATTTAAGCGCCTCTTCTTAAGACATTTTTGCTTCTCTTATGAATTTAATTTTAATGGAATAAAACCTAAATTACTTTCTGCATTAAGTGCAGAGAAAAAACTGCAACCCAGAAACGAAATAGTTCATAAAAATGTGGTATAAATTGTGTAGAACATATCAACGCATATCGATGAACAAAAACAATTAGGGTATTTGGGTGCCAATTTACTCTCATTCTTGCGCCCTCTACAAAATGTATGGAGGGGCAATGTGTATCCCGCGCACCCTCCTAGTTACGCCGCTGGGATAGAATGCTCATGCCAGATTCACAGTCGCCAATTCGTGAGTCGCAACACTGAATAGCTATTTAGCCAACAGATCTGTCAAAACCATATGGCTGTAACGCCCTGTTAGCAAAACTGTTAACACAAATACAAGCTTTGGAAGTTTTTAAACTTCCTAAAATATAATTTTAAAGAAACGAAATATTATATTATAGAATTTATTTTAATAAAAGCATTGCTTTGTTAGAAAATGAAACGTGAACAAACATCACATCACTCTGAGCGCGTGATTTTGACGATAAGCCCTAATAACTCTGAATGTCGTAGATAGTTGTCAATTGGTAAAACAATAAATCTGTTGTATGCGACATCTGTTACGTTAGGACGGGTGCGTCTGTCAGTGGTTGGCGTCGACAGCGATGCACAAATAAGAAGAAAGTTAGTTCTACTTATAACATGTGAAGAGCCAGTTCAGGTTCGATAATATTGAATTTTTTCCTCACCTATGTCTTAATCCTATAGGATTGACAAAACCTATACTGTATCTATTTAATGATACCTATAAATTTCGCATTTCATCGCAAGTAGTTTGAGTCATTTTATAGATATGTTTTTAAGTTCCATTGCTAGAGGCGCGTACTCCTCTTATCAAAGCCGTACATGTGCATTTTTATTAGTTTTTTTTGCGCTAGGCGAACACGTGCCGACCTCAATAAACACCATTCTGTCATCATCTTTGGGAACTACGAATATAAAGCACACTAGAATATTTATATATTTTATACAAGGACCACTTTTTTATTTCTTATGCAGTGCATCTATAAATTTTTAATTAATTTTAAACTTTGTTGAAAAATCTGTTATACGTCGGTTATAATAATTATTTGCGAGTTTACAAGGTGCCCATTCAGAAGTGCGAAAGCTCATTTCCTGGTTACTCATTACTTCACAAATGACATATTATTTAAAATGTATATACATATTGTGGAGAATGGACTGCGTGATAAATGTTATTTTGTTTTTTTTTATCAGCAGTTATATATATTGTGTTCGGCTATTAAAAAGTAAAAACACTCAATTGGGATTACAAATTATTGAAGATACTATATATTCCTGTTTTATTTCTTATTCACTATGAAAAGCAATGAGTTTATCAAAAAAGTAATTATAAATTTTATCCAATCGTTTCAAGATCTTTTGTTTTTAAGAACCCATGTCGTTACTGAGATAAAGTCGAAGCCATATTTGATTTAAGAGGCGTCCCGTATAAGTTAAGAATATATTGTATATTAAACGACCAGTAAAACATTTATTCCCATTTATAAAATTACTATTAAAATAATAAAATTTAATAGAACAGTTTTACTTTACTGCAGATCAGGGTGGTGATAGTTTATGGTTTCCTTTTCGTACCATCACAATATATTTTTCCTATATTTTTGTAATGAATCATTATCACGTAATCGAAAAAAAAAAAAAAAAAATCTGTATTGTGCCTGCGGCGGAGGAAAATTGTCTTAACGGATTGTGTGCGTAAATGGTTAGTTGACTATCATTCTCTTCCTGTTGTACACCGTATGTCGACAATAAATTTAATATTTTTACTATACGTCCTCTTTTATGTTTGAAAACGTCGGCGTCAGCAATACATTTGATGCGGTAACAGATTGTTAGCCTGTACACTGTGCCAAGATTTACAAATCTGAAACACTGACCTTTTGTGGTTAATCAACATTTTTAGCATCTAGTTCATTATTCCGTGGTAGAAAAAAATATAAGATTTGTTGGCTGGAAGCAAAAACTTGTATTGAAGAAATTAGAAACAATGAAATGTATGTACTGACTGTACATTTCATTTACTGTGGCGTGTTCTGTGTACAATAAATTAGTTACACGCACTGTGAACTTTATTCTGTGTAAAAATAATGGTGCTCAAAATCATGGCGTCACTGTAGCACAGTTGTTATCTCAATCTTCGTGTAAGGCGGTGTTGCGGGTTCCATTACATCCACGCAAGTTAATAATTCAGCAATATCTCGATCGTTTGTAGAGATACAAAGTTAAGGACGCTAAAAAAAGTTCTCACTTTTTCTCTCTCTCTGTCTCTCTCTGTCTCTCTCCGTCTCTCTCTCTCTCTCTCTCTGCAAGAACGTAAAACTGTCTTTCACGAACCTTAGTTCGGCGTCACTTTTTGGAATTGTACCAGCAAAATTTTTTTTTTTAACTGTTAGGCCGTCTGTGTTAAGGGGAGCCAGGCTCCGCAATCTTCGATTTATCAGTTTTTCGTCGTAAGTTTTACTTCTATTGATATAACAAAATATATTGCATGACACAGCATAAATAATACCATCCTTAACTGTATCAAATTGTTACAGTTTCCCTGCCTTGGTTAATTTTCAACCAGTAATAACTACCGGGAAGATATAAGTACTCTAGCAAAACCAACTTCAGAAAATGTACAACACAGAGTCCTGTGTCCTGTCGAGCCATAAAATTTAATACCATTATCTGTGGTCAAGGTTGTGGCGGAAATTCTATAAATCCAAGATAGTAGTGACAGACCCATTCTCTCCCCCTCCCCCGTCATAAATACCGATCGCTGGTGTTCGAAGCGTCCGACATTAACTCGCAGTTAATGTTGCATGTTTAGGGCCCCAGAAGAGTGCTTGTCTGGCTTTGGCAGTTCATTGTCCTTTTGTTGAATGTATTCAAATACAGTTTTCGAACGTCCATTGACTGAAACGTCTAGAAGAAATAATATTAAGTAGTTGGTTAAACATCTCTTGGAGCCCTTTTTGAGCAAGATGTTATATTATGGAGTCGCTAAATGCATTATGTACAAAATCATTAAAGTACGCCATTGATTTCGCTAATGCAAGTGTCAATTTTTATTCTCTGCTCATTGCAGGGGAATTGTGGGGTTTCATGCAGTGAATAATTCATTTTATGTTCTCTGCATGTGTGTATACATGTTCCGCTACTGTAGGTTTACTGCAGGCGGAGGCTGGATATCGTTTGGTACAGTATTAGACTGGAAGAAGACCTGCTCTAGATGTGAAGCAAGGGCTTCGGTCTTCTGCTACCGTATGTATACGACGCCATTTTGTGTTTGTAAAAAAAAGGGGGGGGGGCAGTATCTCGTTTTTTAAATTAAATTAAATTAAGGCCTTGGTTGTTTTCCAAAGTCTTTTGAGTATAACTTTCACAGATATTTTTTAGAGTACACTCAGCAGGCTAATAGGGCGGTAGTTCCCGAGCTGTGTTTTATATTTATTCCAACAGGACAATGCTTGTCCTCATACCTTTGCCGTCTCAAGAGCGTGCCTTGAAGCCATATGGACACTCTTTTATGGTCGGCTACATTGCTAGACTTATCCCCAATTTAAAAAAAAATAGGTTGCTGTTGGCAGCTCTATCGTGACTCCACCCTCACCGAAAAACCAGCAAGAACTGCGACCGAATATTCTAACTGCGTGGGATGGACTATCGCAGGACACCCTTATTAGGGACTTTTACAACCGTAACGTCTGGCGAAATGTGTTCACAAACATGGTGGCCCGACATTATACCGAGAGACGTATATA
>NQII01000282.1:211551-279119 GCA_002778355.1 Clitarchus hookeri | reverse complement strand
GGGGGGGGGCGCTTGTACACAAACATAAACTTGCAAATATAAACGACATACATCCAGTCTTTGCCCGGAATTCGAACTCAGAACTCCTCACACCAAAATCTGGTTTTCATTTGAAACAACTTTGCTGTTGTTGGAAGAGTCGATAGAAATCAGTCGTTAATAATGCCCATAACTATAGTCAGAATCGTGCCGGACAATGCTGCTGGTCGGCGTTTTTTTTTTTTGGGATCTCCCGTTTCCCCCGTTTTTTCATTCCTGCGCTGCTCCATGCTCACCTCGCTTCACCCTCATCGGTTATCAAGATCTCGATGTTAGTAGCCACCCAAATATCTTCACTCATCCATCCATCCATCCATCCATCCATCCATCCATCCATCCATCCACCCACGCCGGAATTCCGTAAATTTACGTACCTGCGTGCAGTACCAACTGCATATCATGAAGGCGAATAGAACTGGCGTGACATGCGGCTACCGCCTGTACAAAGGCCACCATGAAAATACACGCAGACCCTGCATCGCCCGTACTGCTGTTTGTGTGTTGTTTGAAATAAAATGCTATCACTTCTGGCAGCCTTTACTACTCAACTGCTAATCTCCCATTGCCCATGCCGTATGACACATGTGTACTAACAAGCAACAACTAGTGACGCCCACGTACCTCGAGGTTATAGTGTCCTATGTGCCGACGCTTAGAGATCGGGCGATAAGTGTCATGTGTCACATGCGGTCATGTATTGTCCTGTGAGTACAATGCCCAAGGCGGGTTACAGTTTTGCAACACCTCCGCGGTGTAACTGTTGCTGGTCAGCGTTCCAGCGATGCGGATTAGGCGCGAGAGGGGACTGGAATCCGATGGTAGGGTCCATACCGTATAAGAAGGCCACTTTCTGACAGTCAATGAGTGGCAACTTGATGTATAAGAAACAAACAAAGCGCCATTTACAAAATCCTGTATCAGCTGATGCATGAACGAACAAAAGTTAAAATTACGTTGGCTATTCTGAGTGCACTGCCGATGCACATCAGAAAAGCAGAAAATACGCGGATAAGAAAGAGTTCTTGCATTTATTAATACATTTTATTTTACAAGGTCACAAAACAATGGTTGTTAGTGTTAAAAACTAAACTTCGTGATAATGTAGTTATGTTTAGGTGATCAAAATGAAATGTACAATAGAACGATACGACGTGGAAAAGTTTTCTGAAGTTGTGCTAACTTCAGAAAGCTTTTTCACGTCGTATCATCCATCTCAAACCTTGCTTTCAACACGTCCATGATATTAATTCCAAAAGCATACAGAAATATTACATAATATTGTTGAATTATTTTTTCTAATAATTTGACGAAACGACACGAATTTGAAATATATTTCCAGCCCATAATATCAGAACAATCAACTTTAAAAAACATGCTATCTGTTGACCATAAAAAGAGTTACTCAAAACTTCGCCGTGACGTGCTGCGCGCTATCTATCGGATATTCTGCGAGCTATTACCAGCCAGAAATGAACCGCTTTCCTGCGCGAAATATAACGAATTTACAAACATATGTCAATAGTTATATTTTTCCACGAGCTCTGCATAATTTTTAAAGTAACATATATTTCATATACAACGATTTGGAGTACAAGTCATTTATNACTAATTTATATTCAGCCGGTAATCGTTCGTCTACGTAAATTATACGCCATATTGTTCTCTCAAAACCCATCTTCTTGTTTGTAGAAAGTGAGACACGCGTGAATAGTTTTTAAGCAATTCTAACGTTATTCCACGTCACATATTTCCAACTCGAATATATTAGCTATAACGTCCAAAGTGTAATGATGGATACAACAGACCGTCTCGCAAATTTAAACCCAAATTCACTATCTCGGACAAATTAAAAAAGATTTATCAAATATCTAATTATTTGCAACATTTTATATTTTTACTTTTATAACCTACTTATATTGTTAGACAGATGTCAGTCTTAAAATATCTTAAAATTTGTTTAGCATTACAGTACAATGGAAAGTGGATTAGCTGACAGCGTGTTGATAAAAAATACAGCCCCAACTTGACGGACTAGCTTATGGCGGAAGGATACGTAGTCAGATGTAGTCAGATGTAAACAGTGGCGCTACTTTCGCAGACCTGTCAGAAAGTGGTCTTCTTATACAGTATGGACTATACTTGGTCAGTCATATATAGTTGCGAGTGGTGTTTTGGTTATGATAATGCAGACAAACTAGCAGTACTTGACGAACGTCTCTACAATTACCGTCTGTTAAGCAAATATTTAAGAACGGATGAAAAAAATGGACATATATATTATATATGTAGATATATATTATAACCTTCACGCAAGAAAACTGTTAAAGGGACGAGTGAAAAGCAATTAAGGAACCAGATTCAGTGAGTCAAAGTTTGGACTTTCTGAACACTCTCTCTTTTCAAATCGCTTCCTCTGGTGCTAGTTTTTGTTACGGTTATGGACATGTTATATTTTCGAGATTTAGTGGCGCTATTTGTAGCAGACAATATTACGATCACTTAACCGGCTAATAGTCTACCACCTTTTTACACTTTATCAGCAAGAGTAGTCCTGTCCCCCGTGCCTCTACACTCATGCACTTTCGGCGACTTTTGGATAGCCCGTGCGAGGTTCAGGTTTTCCCTTAATTTTTTTGGGGAGGGGGAGGGGGGATTCTTTTGAATGCCAACATTTACCATACACAATAGGTACATCAGCACTAGCCATAAAAATAATTGGCATATATGTAGAAAATGTTATCTTTACCGCAACAGTCTTCTCTTATATGTTTCTTCTTTGTTTGTCATTTTAGCTAAGTATGTCCCGATTACCTCACTAAATTTTGTGATCAAAAAAGGTGATATCTTTGCAACAGCGTAACTAACCAAACGGTGTGAAAATAAGTGAATTGTGAATATTAAAATAAATAATATGTCCTGATGCTTCTCGCGTTGGATGAGACTAGTCAAAGTAGCGCGCGGAAAGTTGAAAGCGCGTAGCGAGCGTTGCAGGGTCGTCTGCACAGTGCGTGAGGGAGCTTGCGTGACCCATATCCATCGCCAATTGTCCGCAGATGCGACTGGCACTTCTCTTCCAGCTGTAATTGCCTCGCGCCTCCCTTCCATATCTCTCTATTTTCTCTCTCTCTTTCTCTCTCTCTTTCTCTCTATTTCTCTCTCTCGTCCTTTATAGTGCCGCCGCCCGCTTCTCTGTCATCTATCTGCGTTTCCCGCTCTCAAGCACACGCCGCGCAGTTAAATTGGACCACGGACCACATCGGCACCTCTTTGCTACTATTAGAAGCCAAGCACGCCTTTCTTGAACGTGGATTCTTTTAGAGAAATATAAGTCACCGATTGATTATATATATTTTCAGTGTACGTTTGTTTTACACTCATTTACAAAACAAAAATATCACCCTGAAGGCGCCATCGCAGGGGCACGTAAGTGGGTACAGCCACAGGATATGGTCGTATGTATACATAAAACATCAACATATTGTACCACACCAAACATGTATTGCAGGGGGCCAACACTTTCAGGATGCACTTGGTGTGGTGTTGGACCACCCGTAGCATAGACAGGCGACGATATGGTTGGGCATGGAGGCATACAGACGTCGGATGTTCTCCTCAGGAAGATCCTGCCACAGCTGACGTAACTGACCCTACAGATATGCCGAAGTTGCCGTTCTGTCTGGTCTCGAATGTTCTCCATGGGCAAGAGGTCGGGAGCATTTCTGGCCAAGGAAGCATGTTGACAACATTAAGGCAGGCCAGAGATGCCCGTGCTGTTTGAGGCCGGGTATTACCCTGCTGGAAAATGGGGTTATCGAGCTGCACCAGGAAGGGTCACAGAATTTCCTGGACGTATCGTCGCACCATCAGGTATTCGTCGGGATTAGTAGGAAATGGCACCCCGCACTATGACACCCCTCGTTAGGGCGGTGTGCCGCTCTACAATGAAGCGTGGACTACAACGCTGGCCAGGACGTCTCCAGACTCGAATTCGGCGGTCGTAATCTGTATCCAGACATAACGTTATTCGTCGCTGAACACTACTCGTTGCCAATCCGCAAGTTGCCATTCTGCCCATTTCCGGTCAGGTCACGCGTGCTCGGCGATGCTCAAGTCGTAATGGTAGACGTCGTAAGGGACGCCGCGACGACAGATCCCGCTCTGCTAGCCGCCTGAATATAGTACTGGTGAACACAGGCGTATCCTCAGCTGCCGTGAAGTGCTTACATACAGCCTGTCGCACTATGAAACGATATTCCCTGCTGATGGTCCGCCGGAGACGACCCGAGCCTTATTGACGGGCGTGTTTTCCCTGCTGTCTAGCTACCAGTTGTCCAACCAGGGCCGGATAAGTGGTTTTGCGATCGCAGTGTCATTTGATAAACGGTTGGATACTAGGCGTTACGTTTACACGAACGTTATTTTTTTTACACGTTGCGGAAGAATACGCAATGGAAAGAATGAAGATACTAAGTAGAGTTTTCATAAGTGTTCGACGACCCAAAAATATTTAAATAGTATTTCGTGCCGTTTACTTTAAAGTGGGACTGTGTTGGTAAGGAAAGTTTATCAACGCAGAGATGCGACAAGAACGACGATGGTTGTTTTGAGTTATTTCCTAAACCCCATCTTTCTCGAAAAATTCTCTGTAAATTTATAAAAGAAGTGAAACGCCTGCATTTGGGCAGCAGCAAGTTCATAATGTGATATAGGTTCTGTTTTGAATTTAATAAAATAATTAAAACTAACTTACTAGTAATGTTAACCTCAGAAATACAGAACACGGCTACAGTTGACGTAAAATCACATCGTTGATTGTAATATGTATCTTACTTAGTTTTGCAAGCGCAAATAAATAGTAAAATAGCTAGCCTACTTTGTCAGTACCGAATTCGTTAAGTCTCTCATACTTGAGTCACATAGCTCCGACGAGCACGACACGACACGGCGAAAGTATAAATACTGATAAAATTAGGTCGCATTCTGATGATATATGAATAATAATTTATTGTAAGGATGTTAGATTTATTATCTTTAAAGTAACTTAATCGCTTACGGACATATAGGTGGTGTTGGTTGAAAGAAAATAAATTGGCATTGAATTCGGAAAAAAAACTTGCTGTATGTTTTTAAATATAACTCAAACAACTGATATAATACATAATTATTAATAATTATAAAATCAATTTTGTAAATTAAGTTAATTTTTAGGTTTATGGCATGACTACAAATTAAATTGGCAATGCCACGTTAATAAATTATTAAACTAAATAACTTCTGTTATATACACCTTGACAACCATTAGGCCGGGCGCAAGTTGAGACGCAGTTCCGTGAGGTGACGTGAGGTGACTCACCGTGAGTTTCTGTGAAACAGGGAAATGAATACAACAATGGATGTTGGTAGGCAGGGTGACGTGACGCAGTACCTGCGCGCCGTGACCCTGCGAAGGTCTGTGTCCGTGCCGCAGTTCTCGCCCTGGTGTGCCGCAGTTCTCGCCTCGTGACTAGGACAAACTCTGCTTTTCCACGATGGAGGAGAAACTCATTGAGGCAGTTCGAGGGAGAACAATATTGTACAACACCTCACATGAAGATTATGTTAAAATTAAATTAAAATCTGTGATTTGGGACCAAGTTGCGAAAGAGATTGGAATGCAAACTGGTAAGTTTTTATACATTGTTTATTTTTTTTTTACTTGATATATTAAATACAAACATTTGATTACTAAGTACAGTACACATTCAATTACACTAATACATTTATTCATACCGTAAATTTATTAAAATAACTACCCTCTTCATCAGTTTATAGCTGATGCAATTTGTTTTTGTCAACTTCAAATGAACATCGTATTAACAATTGTTTTGTTTGCACAACCTTTCACATACGTATGGTCAGTACTTTCCTTTCAATACGCAATTCCTCTGCCAGGGGACAATTCCTACTGGTGAATTAAAGTATTCCGTGAAATTTTGACGAACCAAAAAAGCTTGAGAACCACTTCGGGCATTGGTTTGATGCAGTGGACGTAATTGGCACTGTGGCAAATCCAGTTCGATGAGGTCACCTCCAGTTTGCAAGACAGGAGAATTTCTCAAGTAGTTGTGCAACACGCAAGCTGCTTTTACAATTTTCACTACAGTGCTTACTTTACATTCAAAAGGTGAACGAAAAACACGAAAACGCGAAGCAAGGATACCAAAAGAGCATTCCACAGTTTGCCTAGCCCGCGAAAGTCTGTAATTAAACACTTTGTTTTCATACTTATCAGTGACACTTCGCCTTGGGTACGGCCGCATTAAATTTTCAGATAAAGGAAACGCTTCATCGCCTACAAAAACGTATGGTATCGGATTAACGATTGTAGGAATCAGAGAAGCAGGTGGGAGATTTAAAGTATGGTTCTGCATTTTTTTTGCTAAAACACTGTTAGCAAAAGTGTTTCCGTCGCTGAATCTTCCCATTGACCCAATATCAATAGTGATAAATTGGTAGTCTGGATCAACAACGGCCATCAGTACAACGGAGAAAGTGTGTTTATAATTAAAAAACGAGGATCCGCTTTTCCCTGGTTTTTTTATAGTTACATGCTTCCCATCAATGGCTCCGACGCAATGTGGAAATTGCCATTTTTCTTCAAAGCCATGAGCAATTGACGCCCACTGTTCTGTTGTCGGTTCCCGCATATAAAACGGTTGCATATGTTCCCAAATGGCATCTGCTACTCCTTTTACGATGTTTGATACTGCTCGGTCACTCATTCTATAGCTGTAGCCAATACTTTTGAAGCTGTTTCCTGAGGCTAGGTACCTGCAACATAAAAATATACAACACATGTATAATACATAGCTATACTTATGTATAATTGTTTTTAATGTCATATATTACATTACTTTAGAGATATCACTCAAACGGGAAATTAATAATTGTACGGGAAACTTTGTTGTAGGTTCAGAGGCGAAAATAATGTGGGAGAAATTGAGACATTCTTTGAGGGATGCACTCAGGAGGCAAAAAAAATGTATGACAAGTGGCGCTGCAGCAACTACCTTAAAGCTGTGGAAGTTTCAAACACAAATGGGATTTCTTCAGCCTTACATGGAGAATAGTAAAACAGATACCAATCTCAATGACGAGAGCGACGATAATGTAGGTTGTCAAAACTATGAAATACTCCAATGTGATACCCAGGAAGCAGACAGCGTGGTGGAACCTGAAAGCGAGGAGCATGAAGATGAAGGTGGGACACATGGGACAGCCACAGCACTTCCAGGAACTTCAGGGGAAAACACTCCAAAACGACAGAAATACTTGAATAAGAAAGAGACTGTAACAATCTTACTTAAGCAGTCCATAGAAAACCGGAAAAAACGTGCGACTGCAAGAGAAGCAGACAGAGCAATGCTATTGGAGAGGATTCAACCTCCAAGCGATCCTTTATATCTCTTTTTTATGTCAATGTACGAGACAACAAAAAAAATGCCGCCTTCGTCACAACATGTTGTAAGAAATCATGTATACAAAGCTGTGACCGATATGGAAGCGACTTTACTGAACATCCCACAAACGCAGACACAAGAAACACCACAATCTTACCAACACATCCAACATCCGCAACACCAGTACAGTGACTACCAAAGCTCTCCGTCTACGCCACTTTCTTCTTGTTCCGAGCATTCCTCACACCCCAGATTTACCACAAGCATTCAGAACGTTTCATCAGAAGTCCCAGAAGAAAACATAGCCAAGTTCATAAGTGGATTTTCTGAACACTAAATAGTTATATTTTATTTGTTTTAAACTTTTTTTAATATACTTGCTTAAATATTTTATTTGTTTCAACATTTTTTATTATACTTTCTTAAATATTTTATTTGTGTTACTTTTCTAACAACATTATACTTGGGCTGGGAGGCATATTTTTTTACGTTGTATGCAATGAATAAATTTTTACCTTAAAAAAACAGCTAGTTTTTCTTGAGTTCCGATAGGCCTTGACGCATTGCACCCTTCAGCATCTATTGACTCCTTGATGAATCCATGCAATTCAGAAAACTGTTCACGGGTTACACGATAATAATTCTTATATTTTTCATCAGAAAATTCATCCTGAAGGACGAATTCGCCGTGGGTTTTTCTTTTCTTTAAATAACTGCTTTTCGAAAGTTTTTTACGAAATAATGTTGCAATAATTTCGTCTTCGTTTAAATCTTCGGAATCGGATTCTGAACTTAGTAAAGAATTAATATACAATGCAGTCATCGCGCACATAATTATTATGTAGACACAACGTCACAGGCACGCTGTGCCGATAGAACTGCGTTACCAACGTTCGCTCTCCCTGCGCGCAGTTCATTCCGATCCTGCGTCACCCTGCGTGGCCTGCGTCACCCTGCGGCTCAACTTGCGCCTCGCCTTAAAGATATTTGTGATCCAGAATGTTTAAAAACTCTATTTAGTATGATCCAGCCCAATTTAAGTTATAGATTGATATTTTCGGGAAATAGAGCAGGAAATTTACAAACATATTTCTTCACGCAAAAGAAATGTATAAGAATTATGTGCAATAAACCACCGTGAGCTAGCTGTAAATAATTTAATTTATTTCTGAGATGAAATATTCTAACTTTGCCATGCCTTTAAATATGCTGCTGTGTTGTTTGTATTCATAACAATAGACTATTATTAGCAAGTTACAGTAATTTTCTTGAGAATTTTCTTTAAGATTAAAATTTTTTAAGTATGTTAAAAATTTTACTGTTATATGTCAAAGGTTTTCGCATAAAAGTAACTTAATCACGATTAAACGAAACCATCAGTGTAGATTTTTTTTCCCCGTCTCCATGTTTTCTTTTCACCCGACATACTTAAATATTTCAGTTTTAACTTATTTGTTAATTGTCATCAAATAATGTATCATCATCTAAAATTGCAAACCTTTACTTACCTTATAAATTTGCAGAAATTATCTTGCTGCTTTCATTTGGAATCATGTTATTCAAGTGTAATAGTCAAGTTTAATAAACCCCACATAACTAAGTGTATAACATAGATTTTGTTTAATAACAACCTTGCATCATAACATCAGCGACTTTTTCAAATCATAAAGTAAGCTTTAAGTAATATAGACCAGGCACGTAGTCNGCGACTTTTTCAAATCATAAAGTAAGCTTTAAGTAATATAGACCAGGCACGTAGTCTGAGGTTATAATTGCGTTTGAACCTATGTTTGAAAAACTATAATGTATAAATAAATTTAAATCGCATGCCCTACATAATAAGAAGTAATACACTTACTGAGAAGATGTTGTGTTTGGACTCAAGATTTGGTATCTAACATGACAGTGCTGTTAGCACAAGTCCACTAAGTCTATGTTTCTATCATTTTGTCAGTCGGTATGAACTAAACGCGAATCAGTGATGTCAATAAGCGAAATAACATTCACTGAAAGTCAGTTGATAAGCTACTGCCGACTGATAAATCAAGAAATGAACTGAGAACAAGTGACATGGCAGTGGAATTCTTGACATTCAGTAGGATTCACAAAAAAATCAGTTAAATTCAGCCACCATATTACTTAGTTATATGACACTGATTATCAGTCGCTCAATGTTCACTGTTTTCTCTGCCTTTGGCTCAATTCTCACTGAGTGTAGTATCACCTTCGATGTTATTGCCGTTTCAATCAGTTAACTACTCTACTTTTATAAATATTAATTTCTAAAATACAGATGTGCTGTGTTTTTAAAATGTTATATTAATACAGACCAGCAAATCAAATGTTCCAGCCGAAAACATTCTAACCATCAACGCTTGCCGACCACATCACACCAGTCATTTGCAAAACCATAATGGCAAGTCATATCAACCATCTAACCAAAAAATTTCAACCAATCCTTCCGACTAACAATACTAACAGACCATACAAAGAAATAATTTCATCTGAAAATACCCTCTGGAAAATATTAGAACTAACCAACCAAACATTCCTGCGAAAAAAAATGTTGAACCAAATACTTGTCTACCATATTATCAGACAGTTTCTACCAATAATACTAACGACCTACCTCACACCATACCTACCAAAACATTTCAACCATACCATCAAGACAATATAACACAACCTTTACATATCTTGTAATGCATATTCGAAATGATTGCTTCTAATAAATGGCGTACCACACCAATCATATTGTAGCAGTTCGGAGGGCAGCCCTTTCGTACATGTACTCTTTACACACATTAAGTTTCTCTAAAAAGTCTTGCCACAACAGCAACACTCTTTCACCAACTAATTATAGAATAATATAAAAAGCCGTGCATATAGACATATGCTCAGTACTCGATTTCACATCTTCAGAGGCCTGCATCACCTTCAAGCAGATAAGAACTCATACACCCAGACTACTGTCACTGACTCCTGCTGAGAACGAATAACATTTGAGCTTTTACCGAGGTCGTGCAGCTGCCTGTATATACATATTAAAACCTACCACCGGTAACTAGCAGGAAAGTAGTTATTTTTTTTAGTTTCATTTGAAGTATCTCGCAATAATTAATACAGTTTATATAAAATTCTCGTAGAGTATTTCCACCTTAAATCCCAAAAGACTCGCATATTTGCCGAAAAAAAAATTCGACAAAGTTCTCATACTTTTTTTCTAAATGGCATTCTTATTTTCACATAAATCTATGCCAATGTTTATACTAACCATGTATGTACATATATTGTACATATATTTAAAGTTCTTATATCATCACAGCTTACAGGTGTTTGTACGTATCATGGCACTGCGTACGATCATCAGAAAAAATGTATGTTTAATGCTAAAATGAGTAACATCTTCTATGTACATGTACCTCAGATTAGTCTTAATAGTTTTTCCCGAACAGCTTAATTTAAGCAGGGAGAAAAATAAACGAATAACACAGAGGATATTTGTATACTTCAATTTTATTTTACAGATATGTAAAAAACATAATAGTTACGCGCTCAACTTATTTATCATTCGACCAAAATAATTATGATGTCTGTTTTTGTAGAACAATTTCTGCTGTGGGCATTAAAGCTACACTTATTTGCATTCATCCCACCACAGTTATCACATAGGTAAGTCTTGTAAGCGATGGTGAATGGACAGTTGCTATCTTCATGTCGTCTGACATTACGGCTGTTAGTAAATGTCTTGCCACAATACTTGCACTCACTCTCTGACGAACAACAAACACTGTCTTTGCTCTTCTTGCTATGTCTCTTCAAGCTATCTATCACTGCAGGTAACGACCTTGTCGCAGTTATCACAGTGGTAAGTTTTGTGGGCGATGGTCAGTTACTATCTTCATGTCGTCTGACTCTAGAGTTGCTAGAAAATGTCTTGCCGCAATACTTGCACTTTCCAATGAACAACAAGCATTGCCTTTGCATTTATTGCTATGCCTATACAGGTTATCACTGCGGGCAAACACCACATCTCATTTATCGTAGTGGTAATAATAATAATGGCGTGTGGGGAGTGCACCCAGGGCAAGGCAACACCCTCCGAGTGACAGTCTTTCCAGCTGGGACCCGTAGGTGACCGTCATCCCCGGGCATGACAGAAATGAGACCCTAGAATGGAGCGGCGCTGGAATGCAAGGGCGGGGGAAACGGGAGTACCCCGAGAAAACCTGCCGGCAAGCGGCATCGTCCAGCACGATTCCCACATGCGAAAATCCGGGAGTGAACCCGCCGGGGATAGAACCCGGATCGCCGCGGTGGGAGGCGAGCGCCCTGGACACTACGCCACCGCTGCCCCATCGTAGTGGTAAATTTTGTATGCAATGCTGAACATGCAATGGCTACTTTCATGTCGCCGTGCATTACAGCTTTTACTAGAAGTATTTCCGCAGTAGTGACATTGTTTCCGTGATGCATGTAACGAATCTCCAATGCCCTTTGAAATGTCGGGGGATAGATATATACAATAGCTGTTTCTAATATCACAGTTGAATTAGCCTCTAAAATACTCGCCTGTAGACGTGCAACATATTATATTACGTCTCTATAAGTTTAAAAACTTAAATGTTATGTATATAAAATTTTATTTATAAACATATTGGTACCCAACATTGTATTCGAACAAATTGACTATATGGCTTTGTTCTAGATCATTGGCGGAACCTATAATATGAATTTTGTGACTATAACTTCGTTGGGTAGAAAATGGTGGCAATTTATGCTCATAAAAAGGCGTAAGGCATTATTAATTTTTAATCTCGGATAGACTTGTACTGATCTTATATGTTCCAATTTCTATGTGTATAACTCCTGCAGTCGTTTAACGATGTCCAACTGTGCCTCTAAGTTCGTAGCTGTCTGATATAGGCATAATGCACTTAAAACACATTCTGAGGTAAGGCAACCACTGTCCTGTATTCGTGCCTCGGGCTCGTTACATAATTACTTTAAAAAAAACCTAAGATGAATTCCTATGCCTACTTAAGTCAATGTGGCATCGCATACATGCGAATAATCAAATTTTATGGCTTCATATTAGAGTTCGACTCGAAAACACGAGCCCGAAAATATAAAACACTTCGTATATTTACATACTCAATTCTATGCTTATAAAATTTAATATGGCACTGGTCATTGCCTCATCACATTTTATGACATAATATTCTAATTCTCTTTGAAAATACGCATCCGTAGACATGCTGCTCGCTATACTAGTTTAAAAGTTAAATTAAAATGTATTTATTTAAATATGCGACTTTTATTTATAAAATTCTGCCATTCATAATATATGGTTGCGGCATCATATACTTCAAATCCGTCTTGGAAATAATTATTCACAGACACATTTCTCGGCATAATCTTTTCTGTAAGTTTTAAAAGTGAAAAATAATATAATACATTAAATATATAACTTTTATTTATAAAATTCTTTTTGTATTTTTTATGAATGTTACATTATAATCAAATTATTTTTTAAAATACGAATCCATAGACAGGTTGCTCGATACACTTTTGTCTGCAAGTTTAAAAGTTAACCTCTTATACAACATAACTTTTGTATAATGGCCATATCTAAAATGTACCTCTTGCACTCATGCCTATAACATTTAGGAAATTTATTTTCCATATAAAGTCATTAGTCGCATATTTTAATAACACTTGGTATTATCTCGCACATAATATTATTTCTCGAATAGGCATACCCTTCTCATAACTATAACATTCTTAGAAGAAATTCGCCTTCACAATGGTTATTTTTATATATACATCATTTAGACCTCTACTGGCACCCATGTCCTGGTGACTCAGTCGGGAAATGGTGGTCAAGTATGCTTATAAGAAGGCTTATGGCATAATTGACCCTGCCACCCTGATCGTTGTTGGAAACGATACCTGTGATATGAATTTGGTGACTATATCTTAAACAGTTCGAAAATGGTGGCCAACTATGCTTATTCGAGGGATTAGGTTATACTTTACTACCGCCTTATTCGTCATCAGGAGTGATGCCTATGTTATGAATTTGATTACTCTACCTTAAACTGTTCGGAAATGACAGCCAACTATGCTTATAAGTGGGCTTAAGACATACTTAACCCTGCGGATATTTTCGTCATCGGGGGTGATGCCTATACTAATTTCGTGACTATAACTTCGGTGGATGGGAAATGGTGGCCAACTATGCTTATAAGATGGTTTAAAGTATACCTGACCCTATTACTCGGTTCGTCAGTGGTGATGCCTATGTTATTAATTTGGCAACTAAAAGGTTCCGAAATTATTGCTAAATATGCCTATAAGTTTGTGGGAGTCTGATATAGACATAATGTGCATGGTGTAATTATCAGGGGTGTGTTTAGCATATGGTTGTTTCGCATAGGTCGTAGAATATGGTTGTAACAAGGTGGAGTGACAGCACAAAGAAGCATGAGAGTGCGATGAACTAGAAAATTCCTGAAACAAGATGTTTGGTATTGACATGGAATGACAAACCATAAACGGGAAGATTCTTGAAACAATATGACCGATGTTGACTTGGAATGACAGAGCATGAACTGGAAATTCTAGAAACAAGATGGCAGCATAGAATGACAGAGCATGAAGTACCAATAAAGGATGACAGAGCATGAACTGGAACATTTTGGAAACAAGGTCATGCTTTTTTTAGACTGAGTGACGCATGGAAATTTGGGTAAGGGCACTTTTTGCAGGAAATTTTGCATATTTGGAGGGAAATTCGGGAAATTTAGAGTGTTTTCCTGGGAAGACTAAAATTTTGAGGTCAAGGTCAAAGGCCGAAGTTAAGGTCACCTCTGATCGTCTGCCAAATGCCACCACTGGTCCTCTGCCAGATGCCATGTCTAAGATGGTTCCGGGCCTCCGACACCCCACACCCCTGTACAGCTCTCATGTTCTATCTACTCATGCCGCTAGGAGCGCTGTTGTAGGTGTCTCGGACGTTGGCAGTAGTAATATGCTTTGTGTGCCATATTGTTATTATACCAGGGGCGTTGGGTTTCTATGCAGGAAAACTAATTTTAATGATATTAAAAACATTACAAATCTCATGGCGTGTAAAGCAGACTCACCAATTACTTTAAAAAAGAAGAGGCCGCGGTGGCTGAGCGGTTTGCCTGCTCGCCTCCCACCAAGGCGAACCGGCTTCAATCCCCGGCCCTGTCACTCCCGGATTTTCGCATTTGGGAATCGTGCCGGACGATGCCGCTGGATGGCGGGTTTTCTCGGAGATCTGCCCCCCCCCCTTTTTTTTCATTCCGGCGCTCCACCATACTCACTTCAATCGCCCTCATCGGCTCTAAAGACCTCGCTGTTAATAGCCGCCCAATTCTCGAAGAGCGTTGAAGATGCTGGAGTTTTTCATGGTCTTCTTATCAACATCAAAAGGGATTTTATCCTATGGACGCAGTTAGTGCAGGGGTTGCAGACAAGTCTACAAAACGCAATTGACACATTGCAAATATTTAGTGCCAACATGTTTCTAGTGCATGACCTCACCATAATGGCTACCTTCCCTGTAACAACTTTCACTTACGCAAGGTCGTTTCCGCAACTGAAATAATGAACATTTACTTGAGGAACATGACTCATCTGAACGTTAATGCACATTCGCGAAAATATACCAGTATCACCAGAAGTAGTACTGAATTATTTATCTAAAAAATCTCGGCGAGTAAATATTTACCTGCGATTAAAAGCGAGATAGTATTAAGTTTTCTCACTGTTGTATCTCCTATGTGGTAGATTTTTAAAGAATAAACAGTGAAAGTTATTGTTGAAATTTTTGTTTAAAAGTGAACACACACACCACACACCTCTTCCTTCCCTCCTCCTCGACATTTCCTTCCCCGACAAAAAATTTAGGTTGCGCCACTGCTTCTACCATATTTGCTTTATCATGAAGCAATATTTGTAGTGTATATTTCTACCGCCTACGTGTAATATCCGATAACCTTTCGAAACAAGAAGTGAAATAAAACGAGCAAACAAACAACTAACTACCATCGATCTTCCGTGGCCTCTTTGGCCCACCGCGGTCTAGTTATTTTCTAAAAATAAAAAAAAGAGTACAACGTCAATTTCTACTGGAACACAATAAAAAATTGAGAAGAGTATTTTCGAGGTCGTTCTCGATAATGGAATAATTCAACCTCGTAATGAAACCTGTTCAGTCGTGTTATTAACTTAATGTTTAAGTAAGAGGATATTGATTCGGGCTACGGCTTCTGAGAGCGTCGTACTTATTGTCATTTCGATCGAATCAGAGCGTTAATATTTTAATGCTACGAAGGTCAGTATACGATATAAAAATAAAAGTTCGCTCAAGGAGTCACCGACATTTGATGGCTGGAGTACAAAAATTAGGTCAAGTGTGCTGTTTGTGGTTTCGCGAAAAGAGCGACCACAGAACTTCCTGACGCGACATTGACCGAGTGAAACGAGCCGGAGAGTATCTTGAAAGGCACGTTGCGGATCGCAGCACCTCGATGCAGAGTTGCAGGCCATTCCGGCTCCATTTATAACCTGCTGTTTATGGGTTAGACTCGGATGAACATATTAAGTTAGGATTTTTCTGTGTATAACCTAATATACCAATCGAGCATGTTTGATCATGTGATAGTATATAAAGTTCGCAGGCTTTCGCGGCCGTTATCTGCAAAATCGTGTCTTCTGGGTAGTAGCCGCGTCACTGTCGTTTTCCTTCCCGACGTTCCGGAAGACATTACAGCTTCCGTCTTCAGGGCGAAGTAGCACTTTGCCTCTTTGCACTGCCTGAAAAGAGAACTCCATTGTGTTTATGGACAACGACGTTTACAAGTCTAAATTACAATAGCATAAAAATAAGTAGAAAAACTGACATTGCTGATAAGTTAACTTGACATCAACATTATAAAGTGTACTTGAAAATTAAACTGAATTAGCACAAACATTATGTATACGTTGTTGACACGACTTCTAAATCGAATGGAGTTCGTCGTTTATCAATTAGCTCATTACACAGTGTGAAATGAAATTGCCTCTTTACACGGTGTGAAATGAATACCATTCAATTAGTATGATCCCAAATGAAAGATAACGCGTCGTAGGCTACAAGGGCCATTTGTGTGGAACATTAATTTAATTGGCCAGGAATTGGACGCTTTGTAAGCCACCTTTTTCCTCTCCTTCCTTTCGATAGATACAACTGCAACTTTCGCTCATAAACTAGGACCACCTGTTTTTTGCGAAAATATTCCACAACTAGTTGTACTCCAAAACACGTTAATTCAGAACCAATATCGCAGTTGGATTGTTTCAACGCGCACGCGTCTTCAGTGTCTGCCAGCCAATCACGGACGTTCAGTGTCAGCGTAACTTAATTCAGATTTGTCCAGTTGAGTAGGAAATGTTTTCTCACACGACGCATAGCAAATAGACAAAGGAAATATGCGAGATTGAACGTAAGAAGTTGAAGTCTAGCTTGAGCATAAATGTTTTCTCGAAAAACAGGTGGCCCTACTCATAACACTTTATTTACTGGGAACAGGCTGCCATTAATTAATATTTTGTTAATGGTTTTAATATGCAAGAAATAATTTTGTGGAACTTAATATGGTNTTTTTTCTTCTATCACAAACTACAGACTGATTCGTTTTTATATTTTGTTTTCGATGGCAGGTAGTTTTCTACTGTTCCGTTATTTAAAGACGTTAGCTCACTCAAGTTTTACAGTTATCTGTAGAGACTGCTTAGTATTTATGTGAGAGAACTGACCAGCGGGAGTAAAATCTGCTACCGCGAGCATCGGTGCAGTGAAGGGTGCGACTGGCAGGCTAAATAGACTATTAGACTGGATGCCTGAGTGTAAGAGATTACAAATGATGGCAACGGACATACTGAACATGTGTTAAGAATGAATGTGAGTTCATTGACTATAGACAAACAGAGAAATTGAGAGGGACTTTAATTAGGGTTGAAATATACATTAAATATTGCTCTCCCTGAGAAAATAAGTCTCCCTGAGAAATAAAATAAGTAATAAGAGAGATAGATATATTGACGCTGTAAATAATAACTATGTAAATAAATTAAAATCAAATTTAGTTATTTTTATTAAGACCTCCATCCCTCACGAACTCAGATGCGCTCATGTAACAGTATACAAGATTGTGGTGCCTTCTTCCAACAGCATTTTTGGCTGTTTATTTTTTTTGAAGCAACAAACATGGCGTTGGCAGATACGTCGAAATCTTTCTGCTTTATGTTGGTTTAGTCTTTAGAAGGAGGGGGAAAGATCGTGTGGAGAATTTGGTGCCCCTGGTGCTGGATAAAGCGTCCCTTTCACAAAATTATGACCGTGTTTACACACACACAATGCTTCCTATACACAAATTTTACCCCAAAAAACGTATTCCAGTACAAAAATTCAATATAAAATTATTTAGTGACCTTCAACTTTATTAAATATGCATAAAGTATAAAATCTACCACATGAAGTTACAGTTATACCACCTGAAGTTAATAAGATTGGGGGACGGACAAATGCACCCTTTGCTTCCCCTTTCCGAAGCCCCAGGACATTAATTATTTTGGCTTCCGTGTAGGGCTGTGCGACACCTGGAATTTGATGTCGTCCAGCGATATGTCACATGTCGACCTCGACTTCGACTTTTCGACCTTGACATTGGGTTTAAAAAATTGAAAATATTACAAATTTGGCAGTGTACATACATCGGCAAAGTTGACTACAGGGACGAACATGTTAAATGTTCTTAATAAGCCCGTGAACTTGACTTCGACCTTTCGATTAACTTGAAACCCGAAACTTTGAGAAAATATGGAAAAATTAAAAATACCTAAAAATATGGAAATCGTATTAAAACAAATTTTATAACAATAATTTTAAATTCGTATAAAATCTAGTCGACCTGTCAGCTATATTTTTTTACAGGTATGTGGTATGCAAAATCGAAAATATTTAATCAGCCATGTAGCATGTATAGGTGGCCATGTTGGATGTTCTTACATTAACCTCGACCCTAATGACATTAAACACGGACATTCGAGAAACAGCTATAAATATATATATAAAATAATTNTAAAAAAAAAAAAAAAAAAAAAATTGAACATGTACGTATATGGGAGCCACGATGTTGGATGTTCTTAAGAAGTTTATGCCTTTGACATTTAACTTGGTAACAATGATCCTAAAAATTTGACAAATATCTTCAAATATTATAAAAAATTTAAATAAATAAAAAATTTGTATTAAAAACGTTATAAAATTTAGTATTTAATTCTTAAATTGTGGTCGATCTTTCGCCATAATTGTTTTATAGTCATAGTTAATGCAAAATTGAAAATCATTAATATTTTGCAGTGTATTTACATGAACTACATGCTGCATATGGTGGCGACCATGTTGTATGCGTTGACCTTGAACTCAATAACCCTAAGCCTCGAAAATTGGAGAAAGTGTTAAAAATTAGAAAACCAAACAGAACATAATTTTAATAATAATTGTAAGTAACTTAATATCAAATTCTTAAAATTCAGTAGACTATTCGGTTATATTTGATTATAGGAATGAGGTATGCAAAATCGAAAGTATTTAATACTTATTCATTAAAAAGATTTTTATCCCATAGTGTACCCACATCTGTAACAATTTTTTATATCAACTGTCTTGGTTTTCAGAGTATTGTTACATGAATGCCTGAGGGGCGTATCTGAGTTCGTGAGGGACGGAGGTCTTAAAAAAATAAAAAATAAAAATTGATTTCTAATTTATTCACACAGCTATTATTTACAGCAGTAAATTGTCGATCCCCCACTATTACTCTTTTTATTTCTCAGTGAGCGCAATAATGTCTAATTCAATTCTAATTAACGTCCTTCTCAATGTCTCTGTTTCGTTATATACTCATACTCATAATTAACACACATTCACTCTGTCTGTTGCCATCATTTGTAATGCCTTTCACTCACACATCCAGTCAAATAGTCCAGCCTGCAGTAGTACTCTTCACTGCTCTGATGTTCGCAGTCACAGATTTTCCTCCCGCTGGTCACTTTTCTCGACGCGAGCTTCTCTTCTCACCAGTCTTCTGTCGCTGAAACTCACCCATTCAACAACTGCCGGCTCGGAGGCCTGACGCGCATTTTACTGCCGCTGGTCTTGACCTGGAAGGTTCGCCGCACCCCGAGTCTAGCTGAGAGACACGGAGTCAGTAATCCAGAGCATTCTTCAGATGTCTCAAAGACACCCGATACCCAAGGTTGGCAGTGGCACGCGCCCTGATAGGCATGACAAGCACGCTTTGTAAACATTCCTTTCTGAAAAGCCGCCGCGTCTCCGGTTACAACTGATATCGCATGCGTGCATAAATCATCTAACTACTGAGTCCTTCTCTTGCGCCCGCTCGCGCGGGGCGGGCCAAGGTCAGCGGCGCAGACCAGCGACACGTAACAGTATTACTTGCACTCTAAACGTTTTGTTATATATGCAAAAGTTGTGAACTGGTGACCACCTTTGCTTATAAAAAGATAAATACAACAATGCACTGCTTCGATTTGTTTGAGGTAGCGAATATTACCCATGATATATTTATAATTATTGCGAAATTGTGGCCAACTATGTTTATATAAGGGCGTCTCGCAACTACTGGAAATATTGGATATATAGCCACTAAATTCACATTATAAGTAACACCTGTGACTCCGAACAGGACGATACACAATGGTAGGCTCTAAGCCATTTTATAAGCATAGTTGACCACAATTTTCAAACAGTAAGAAGTAGAACCACCAATTCAGATCGTAGGTAACACTTCCGACTCTGATAAAATACTATATACGATAGACCCTTAACTCTTTTATAAGCATAGCTGGCACTAATCGAATATCATATAGCGAAGCACATCACAAAATACATAGTAAACCGCGAATCATGTCGCAGAGCAAGTCACGAGTCTCGAAACATCTCATGCCACAAATAATTTTTCAAAATATTGTGTGAAACACAACATATTACAAATCACTCACCACAAAACATGTCGTAAAGCTCATCACAACGTGTGTACATCACAGATTGCGAATCGCATCGCTAAACGATTCGCGAATTACTACCATGTTGTGAGGAACATGGAATAACTTCGAATAACTTCTCGGATAACATGGAATAACCTCTCGGAACACATCGCGCATCGCAAATTATGTCGGCCGCAAATAGTTGCTACTATCGAAACATATCGCAAAGCAAGTCGCGATCTTGAAATGTGTCACGAAATATGTCGCGAATAACTTAACACTATGCAGGCTGTATGCAACCGATCAAATATGAACATGCGGTAGTTCAGCTATTGTTAGGCATGTTGTAAGGATTCAGTCGGGTTGTCTCAGATGTCTAAGGTGTAATTGTGCATTAGCGAGTCCCGAAGGTGGAGAACATATTCGAATCCCACCCCTGGTCAGGTACGCGGCAGTGGATCACTCAAGTTATCCTAGCGATCTAAGGTTAAATTTTGTATACAGTAATCTCCAAAGTAGGAGTATGGGTTCTAATTCCACACCCGACAGAATGTATTAAAAAAAAAACATTAGAAATTACCGAATATAAGAATTGCATAAACATTCCATATTTACAGACACAGTGGGCTCAAGTCACGATGCGTATCGCAAGTCTCATAACATGTCGCAAAACACATAGAGAACCACATTACATGTCGCGATTCGTCCGTAGGTGGCCTCCTTAAGCATGGATATATCTTATATTAAATGGGAGATACTGTTGCGAGAATCTGCTTTGCCTAATCTCCGCAAATGTAGTAATACCGGGCCAGATTATTGACAGATTGTAGAGTTATAGTCAAAAATTAAAAACAGACAATTGCCATACATTTTAATTTGAAAACATTGTGGAGCACACTGAACAAAGCCCAGCATCACCAATTCCTCTCGCTCAACAAGGTCCCCACATTGCAATCACAGGCATTCCAACACTGGCCGCTGTTACTTCAACAAAATATTTGCCTTTGCCCTCTAAGGGTTCAATTGCATCCTGGAAATGGGAATTTTAAGAAGTAAAGAAAATTTGTAATCTCAGAATCGTTTGTAATTTTTAAATTTAAGAGAAATTGTAATAAAAATCATTATACCGTGGTTTCGTCTCCGACGAAACTGGTCTACAAGCATATCCGACTGTCGCCCTCTCATAAATGTGATATGACCCCCTGCCCCTGCAAAAATGGTAGCAGAATGGGTTGGATGACGTTCTGGGTGTACCATGCACTGGTCAATGTCCCTTGTATTAACACCAGAGGCGAACAGCTATCGTAGGATATAGCTCCCCAAACCATTATTTTAGGATTTGGCCCTTAGTGTCGCTGCCATATATATTGTGGCAGATGCCGCTCACCAAGCCGACGCCGAATACGCACTCGGCCATCATTAATTCTAAGTCAGAACCGGGACTCAACACTGAACACAACGCTTCGCCATTCTTCCCTCCCTTCTCGACACCGCCGGAGGCGGACTACACGATGCTGAGGCGTAAGGGGAAGTCTGGCTAATGGTACGCGTGATGGTAGACCAGCTTCACGTAAACGATTGCAGATGGTCCTAGCAGACACTCCTTGGGCGACCTTACGTCTAATCTGTTTTGCGGTCGCCGTGTGATCCTCTATGGCCGCTCGCACAATGCGACGGTCTTGGCGTGTACACCCGTACGTCGCTGACTTCCGGAACCAGGTTAAGGTTAATTCTACTCAGGTTAGGAACAAAACTAGTTTTCTTATGGGATAGTTAGCACAGGGAAAATTTCCGCCGCTAGGTAAGCGCTAGTGTTCCAAAGAGGTCACTTTGAAATTTTAAGCTACGTGAATAATAAAAGAGAAATATTTCATTTTGTTAAGCAGTTATTTTATATTTGATGTATGATTATTGCAATTATTTTGTTTTTTAACATATAAAATATAAAACAAATATGGTACAAATGCGACATTAGCGCTTATCTAATGGCGAAAAATTTTAGTTGCCAACCTGAGTAGAATAAACCTTAACCAGGTTTACGGGCACATGCAGCTTCCTCTGAACGAGGGCGCCACCATCGATGCACTGCTGACACTTCTCGTTCAACATGTTCCGCAGTTCTCCGGTATGACCACCCAGCTTCCAGGAGTTCCACTATTCGATTCCGTTCAAACTCAGTTAACTGTACGATTGGGGTTCGCCTTCGCCGTTCTGGTATGCTAACAATGTCCAAATGGCCTCCGGGGTAAAGTGAAACATTTGCAACTGCACGCTTCTTCCGATTCTCAACTGGTTACGTCTGTGTACTCTGACTGTTCTATTTCAACTTCGCAGTCTACTCCTGAGCTGTGCTTACGATCACTTCACTCGCTGCCCTTTGTAATGTCTTGTGTTTATTTGGTCGCTCTCAATTACTCTGCCATTTCCAGTTCTCTGATACTGCATTTTTGGTACCATTGCATTACTACTTACAAAATATTAGCCATTATTAAGATGCATACTCAATGAAAAAATTGAGCAGTATGAGGTAAGTAGGAAACAGTAAGTTCCAAAATTGAATTGAAACCTAACGATCATACTGCCAAAGTTAGGCCAATAGAAACACATTTTACAGTGTTATTTAAAATGAAAATATAAGAGCCGGTTTTATTTGATGGCATTTTTGTAGTCGACTGAATAAATCTTGAAAGGTCACTATTTTAAACAAAAATATAGATATATGTTATTTTTAATGAATTCTGCTCTGTGATTGGGTAAACGTATTATTTGGTGATTGATTTTTCTAGTTTCCAATTTTTCTCCTGTGGAAATTAAACAGTAAACTGTATAATCTATTCATGGTTATTCCCGGCTTTTCTAATGCCCTGCTGAAGTTCTACATTCTGGCTATTCCTCCGCCTCATGCAAAAAAAACTGTACTAAGTTTGTATAATCACACCAAAAGGAAAACGCACCGCATTTATGCCCACTCAGTTTAATACTATTTTGCATGAGAATTATTTATTAAGGACTGTTCATGATTAAGTGAGCACTTTTGAATTCAACCTTTGAAAAATGTCACTGCTCCTACCTGCATTTATTTTAACTGGCGCACTGAATTGCATGCGCCCAGTAAAGTTGGCAACGACGGAGGGAAAGTAGTTTCTGTCTTAACGTTTTATTGGAAGTGTTAAACATTTATGAAAACAGAAATTATTTTTTTTTGTATGTTTTTTTAAGCATATACGTATAAGAATTAGTAAATATTTGAAATATTTACTTTTCTAATAATTTCACAGTTTAATTTGACTATAAAGCATAAATAAAGTGATTATGCCCATGGCAATGTTGATTTTACATGTGGCGTAAGAGTACACAATGTTCATACACGTATCCCTGCTTTTGGAAAGCAGGGCTTTTCAAAAGTGTTCAGTTTACCGTGAATAGCCTATACTATGCATTACCAACGCACCTATTTTTTTCCTCTTTTTTATGCGTATTAACTTTTAATGAACTATTATAATTCATTGATAAAATCTAAATATAACTTCATTTGAACCAAAAATAAAATATAAACATGTTAACAGAAGTATAAAACGCTTGTGATACTTGACAAATTTAGGAATTAACCACACACGTCACACATGGGGTGTGTATCAAAGGTTTGAATAAAAAAAGTGTGAAGATACTGCGAAACTATAGCAACTTCATTATGTATACTCCGATTTAAGCCAAGGGGACGGAAAACTTTACAAGTTCTAATGCTTAAGGGGGGAGTATCATTGGCATCTTGAATTTACGTATTTTCCTCCATAACTTAATTTTTGTAGTCAATATTTAGACAACCAAGCTAGTCAGGGCAAGGGAACATCTTAACAGTTATTTCGAAATCCAACTTATTTTTCTCACATGATTAGTTTCACATCTATAACTGTAATCAAATATTACCTAGTTATTTAATAATGCCAATCCTACATGGGAAAATAGAGGTATAATTGAAACCATATAAAATTTTAAAAAATTCGTTAAGTAGTCCTCTGTTATGTCTAGCTTCGATTTTTTTTTACGTCTGGTCGTAAATTTTTATTACGAAGATTTGTAAAAACAAATCGACGATGGAATGGATACTACCACTGCAAGTTTTTCATTGTGTACACCCCTTTAACTTCAATGTGTAAAAAAAAGGCTACTATTTGATAGAAATGTGATATAGGGTTTGACGAAGTGGCGGCCGGGCCGTCGTCAGGAGCCGCGGCACGTGCCCGCGGCGGGTTAATAATAACTTGTTCCCTGAACCCTCAGGAAACGCGGCTATTACATGCTTCCTCCCTCTCCCGGCTGCCGCGGAGTTATTTCTGCTGCCCTGCAGGTATATCCCCGTCGTCCCGTTAAGCGTCCCACATTCCTGTCCTCACATTCTGCTGCATCCGCCTCGCCATCTGCCGTGCACCTATTGTACAAGATGATCCTGAACTGCTGGTACAAACGCTGCGAGGGGATTCCGTATGCGAAATCAGATAGAAAACTTCAAGCGACCTATGTCCCATAGTAATTCGTAAGGGAGGTTAGGTGCCCTTTAAAATCTATTTTTGAAATGGTTTTAATTCAAAATAATAAAACCTCCTTGAGATGAAAGAACGGTTACGTGAATACTGGTGATCTGAGATCTAAAATCTGCGAACGGTTGTTGGATAATATCATCTCCTTTCACTGAGAAATGTGTGTAACCCTTGGGGGGTGTTTATTGCTTTTAATGACGTTATAATCATGAGTACATTAATGTACAAAAAACGTTGCCTTGGTGTAACTGTCTCAGGCAAACGGTCGTCGAGGAAATAGTTTATAAGGGTACCTGGCAGGCAGCTGCACCCTTACAAAGCTGCATGCCAATGCATACTGTAGCACGTGTAGTAGTTATGGGCAGTGTTTGTTATTCAAAAGTTGATTTCAAAAGTTTCACTTTACCGTGAACAGCCATTACTTAAATACATGCACAGCTAGGAGCGCCGAGAGACGAACACTGGCGAGTGTGCTTGTGACGTGAATACGTTATTTAAAATTATACCGACACACGGGGCACCAGGACGGAAACTGCGATGTAACTTTTGCAGGGTGATCCGTTCCGACAGTATAACGTCGTGACTAATATCACGTTTGCAATAAATGTGGGGTCGTTCGATCGGGTATACGACTACGATGCGAGCATGACCTTGAGGTAGGGTGGGAGGCCGCGGCGGCTGGCGGCAATTTTGGGCTCGGGCGAAAATTTCCAACTCCGATGTGGAAGCGCGCTGATTTTGGTGCCAAACGAAATATATCGTTTATATTTGTCTGTTTTACGGCGTACAAGCCAAGTATCCATTTCGTTAGTTTCATTCATATGTCCCAAAGAAAGTATTACCCGCTAACGCAGACGTATTCACGTAAAACCCACGGCCGTATCCCCGACCACACAAACACACACACACACACATACACACATACATACGCACATACACACACATACGCACATACGCACATACACACATACACATACACACATACACATATATNTGGGCTCGGGCGAAAATTTCCAACTCCGATGTGGAAGCGCGCTGATTTTGGTGCCAAACGAAATATATCGTTTATATGTGTCTGTTTTACGGCGTACAAGCCAAGTATCCATTTCGTTAGTTTCATTCATATGTCCCAAAGAAAGTATTACCCGCTAACGCAGACGTATTCACGTAAAACCCACGGCCGTATCCCCGACCACGCAAACACACACACACACACACATACACACATACATACACACATACACACACATACGCACATACGCACATACACACATACACATACACACATACACATATATACACACACAATTTTTCCCTTCGTAGAGCTATCTTATTTGCTTTCCGGAGTTCGTAAGTTGGATCTCCATCGATACTGCAGGGTAGGTCTTATAGACAGCGAGGTCATTAGAGACGGAGCAAGTGGCTCAGAGAAGCAGGAACGGGTGGTGTGCAATTCTAATATATTATATGAAGTTTCCCTGATGTAGTCATTGTTGACGGTTGAATATGCTATGCCATCTGGTATTAGTAGGCCCATGCTTTTTATACTTTTACCTGACAATGTATGCACTTGCTTTGCAATTTCAGTGAGTGCAAGGTGAAAAACTTTGTCATTGAATGTTGCTTGTGAATTAAATGATAAAAACGCTTATTAGTATTTCTCTGTTATAGACAGATATATGGTACCGCAGAGTTTTTTTTTTTTAGGTCTTTTTATTCTACACAATTCTTTACTACATGATATTGCTCCATCTTTAACGGTTTAGACAGCGTATTGCAAGAGAGCGCGCTGGCGGCAAACTTTTTTCCGTCTTGATTCACTATTATCATCACTGCCTATTCCACATGTTACTTTACGTAACGAAATATATACTAAAACCTGGCCAGAGAACATAGCTATGAATAAAAAAAAAAACACGTAAATCGGATACGTGGTTCTCGAGCGATAAGCGCGTGGTTCTCAAGTGATAAGCGCACAGACAGAAAGACAGACACAGAGACAGAGACACACAGAGAGACACAGAGACAGAGAGAGACAGGCAGAGACAGAGAGAGACAGGCACAGACAGAGAGAGACAGGCACAGACAGAGAGAGACACACAGACAGAGAGAGACACACAGACAGAGAGAGACACACAGACACACAGAGAGACACAAATAGAAGAAACGAGACATAGAGAGACAGAGAGAGAGACACAGAGAGAGACACAGGGAGAGAGATAGAGACACAGAGAGAGAGAGATAGAGACAGAGAGAGATATAGAAACACATACAGAGAGAGAGATAGAGCACACAGAGAGAGATAGAGACACAGAGAGAGATAGAGACACAGAGAGAGATAGAGACACAGAGAGAGATAGAGACACAGAGAGAGATACACAGAGAGAGAGAGAGAGTTAGACACACAGAGAGACACAGAGAGAGAGATGGAGACAGAGAGAGATGGAGACAGAGAGAGATGGAGACAGAGAGAGATGGAGACAGAGAGAGATGGAGACAGAGAGAGAGAGATGGAGACAGAGAGAGATGGAGACAGAGAGAGAGACACAGAGAGAGAGACACAGAGAGAGAGAGAGACACAGAGAGAGATAGAGACAGTGAGAGAGACAAAGAGAGAGACAAAGAGAGAGAGACAGAGAGAGAGAGAGACAGAGATAGAGAGACAGAGAGAGAGAGATAGAGAGAGACAGAGACGTTGAGTTTTTAATATGTATAGATGGAGTGAGTGGCTATCTTTACTAAGGTTTCTTCAACTTTCAAGCACTATTGCAATGAACTGCNTAATATGTATAGATGGAGTGAGTGGCTATCTTTACTAAGGTTTCTTCAACTTTCAAGCACTATTGCAATGAACTGCGGATTAAGTGATGTAAAGTTATTAAATTAATTTTTCTTTTACTTGTCAGGGCATTATTGTTCACGTTTTCGTTTGTATTACAAAACACTGCCTCATTTTATCATAATTTTGGCAGTAAAGTTGCTGTATAATGCAAAATTACGCACTACTTGTGCGTTATATTGCGGTGTGCTAATTTTGAGAAGGTACTGCGAGGACGTTTAAAACCGCCCGCAATTTTCATATTTTAGGTTAACGCCTAGGATACTAGACAGTAAAGTGTGTGTCGTATAAATACTATGCATGCATGTACATATATATAGCTTGATTTGTAAAGTCTGCTGGTAATTAAATTCTTGGCAAGTACGAGCATTTTAAATTGCATTGTTTTTATTAACTTGCTTGTCAAAGTCGAGTTTTTGTTCTAATTTTGGCCACGTGAACAATAACTTAGTAGCGTAAAATAACAAAGAAATGTGTAAGATATTTTTGTTACTAATTTTAAGATACGACTAATTAAATTTAATTTAACAACAGTTTAGTGGTAGTCGCGAATCTAATGTACGCTACGCAAGAACACGTCAAATTTCACAAAATAAAATTACTTTTCTGTGTTTAATTACAAGTCTACAAAAGCCTACAAATTGTTTTCCGCGTAAATTATTTAATTTTTGATTGTGCGTTTGTTTTTATTGGGTGGTCCAAATAGACTAAAATTCTTGACGTAATTAGAAACAATTTATATAATTTATAAGTTGGAGATGACATGTGTAATATCGGTTTGTTGAGCAAATAAATAAATAGTTGTGAATG
Source organism: Clitarchus hookeri (assembly GCA_002778355.1). Lineage (NCBI taxonomy): Eukaryota > Metazoa > Arthropoda > Insecta > Phasmatodea > Phasmatidae > Clitarchus > Clitarchus hookeri. Next base: position 250,368 of record NQII01000282.1, on the reverse strand, counting down.
TTTATTTACTGTGAAAAGCGTTTAGTGAAGTCTAGTAGTACCGACACTTAACAACATAGTTACTGTGACAATTTCCATGAATCCATGTACAACATGTTATATATTTGTTCTTATTACTTTATTCCTCCTGTAGTCACTATTTCCAATTCTGTACACATTTCCGTACTTATTTAAGTACTTGACATTTTAATCTTGGGATAGATTGGCAAAATTACAATCGAGCGTAAATATTATCACTGTTTACCTACGTACAAGTTCCCTTAGAGAAACGAGAAAAGTGTATTTGTTGTTTGGCTGCCATTTTACAAAAAGTGTGCCCGGTGAAAAGTCAGAAGTTGTTGATCAGAAATAGAGAAACAATATTAAAAGAAACTAGGTTCCTTTGTATTATGCAGTTTTTTGTTTGCGGTAGTGTCATGTTGGTTGTTTACAAAGGCAAGGTGACACACTAGGGGTTTCCTTATTTTCTGCATTTCTTTTCTCAGCCTTCNTCATGTTGGTTGTTTACAAAGGCAAGGTGACACACTAGGGGTTTCCTTATTTTCTGCATTTCTTTTCTCAGCCTTCTATGCATTTGTCAAAGTAAGTACGAAACCGTCGCTGCTAATAAGATAGTTCCCTTTTATACAGTCATAGCATCACTTATACATGTTTACATAAGGAATTGTGTAAAGAACTGAGGATCGTGTATGCCAGGCGAGACAAGTGACATCGAATTAGTGTACGGTGTGTCGAGATTAGGACTATACAGCTTGAGTACAATTCCCCCCTTAATCTCCTCAGCCTTCCACCCGATAAGCGTTTCGTTCTTTGTTGATTAGGTAAAGAAAACAACGTTTGTCTTTATNGTACCGCAGAGTTTTTTTTTTTTAGGTCTTTTTATTCTACACAATTCTTTACTACATGATATTGCTCCATCTTTAAGGTTTAGACAGCGTATTGCAAGAGAGCGCGCTGGCGGCAAACTTTTTTCCGTCTTGATTCACTATTATCATCACTGCCTATTCCACATGTTACTTTACGTAACGAAATATATACTAAAACCTGGCCAGAGAACATAGCTATGAATTAAAAAAAAACACGTAAATCGGATACGTGGTTCTCAAGTGATAAGCGCACAGACAGAAAGACAGACACAGAGACAGAGACACACAGAGAGACACAGAGACAGAGAGAGACAGGCACAGACAGAGAGAGACAGGCACAGACAGAGAGAGACACACAGAGAGAGAGAGAGACACACAGACACACAGAGAGACACAAATAGAAGAAACGAGACATAGAGAGACAGAGAGAGAGAGAGACACAGAGAGAGACACAGAGAGAGAGACACAGAGAGAGATAGAGACACAGGGAGAGAGAGAGAGACACACAGAGAGAGAGACACAGGGAGAGAGATAGAGACACAGAGAGAGAGAGATAGAGACAGAGAGAGATATAGAAACACATACAGAGAGAGAGATAGAGCACACAGAGAGAGATAGAGAGACAGAGAGAGATAGAGACACAGAGAGAGATAGAGACACAGAGAGAGATAGAGACACAGAGAGAGATACACAGAGAGAGAGTTAGACACACAGAGAGACACAGAGAGAGAGATGGAGACAGAGAGAGAGATGGAGACAGAGAGAGAGATGGAGACAGAGAGAGATGGAGACAGAGAGAGAGACACAGAGAGAGAGACACAGAGAGAGATAGAGACAGCGAGAGAAACAGAGAGACAAAGAGAGAGAGACAGAGAGAGAGAGAGAGAGACAGAGATAGAGACACAGAGAGAGAGAGAGATAGAGAGAGACAGAGACGTTGAGTTTTATAATATGTATAGATGGAGTGAGTGGCTATCTTTACTAAGGTTTCTTCAACTTTCAAGCACTATTGCAATGAACTGNGTGTTTATGACATGCATATGACATCGAGTAATTATAAAAATGCAAGAAATGCACCATGTGTGTCTAAATTCACTGTGAGGTTACAAATGAATGTATTGTTGCAACTAAAGTAGAAAAATCCTACAAAAGAGGTGTTAAAAAGAAAATAATAGATTGGGCATAAATGTGTTACTTAAGTTATGACAAAAGTTTGCTCCGTTTGTAGCTTGTATGCAATCCTCATTGGACTACCAGCCACATATGCCAAAGAACGTGGAAGACGCATTAATACTTTCGGCCCGTTGTTTTAGTCGATATATACCATTACAGTCACTTTAACATTTCCGAAATCTCTGTTTAGTTCATTTGTTATGCGTACTACGCATCCGTCCGCTATATATAAAAATTAAAATTGCCATGAATCTGATTAATACCGTTCAAGCGTTGATCAAATACCATTATGATTTGTTAGGAACATGTCGCTGTTGTACTAGTTCCCACTCTAAGAAAAATAAATAAACTTCTGCTTTCGTTAGATAAAACATTTAAATTTGAATGAGATTTCAATACGTAGAACCACTACCAACGTTACTTTATGTACTTCGGTTAAAGCTTGTTTTCAAATGCTTCCAGTTACAGACTGATAATTTTTTTTTCAAAGTTTGATTTTGAAATATTTGTTTAACCGTGGACTAGCTAGAGCAAAGCCCTTTCTATAACTGACTTTGCGTTGCCGTAAAGCGTTACAGTAAGTCATGGATACATGAATAATAAGTGTAAGTGCAACCGACGTTAGACGTTGCGGCGACGCTAAACGTTAAATGCATCGCGTCAGAAGTTGGCCAACTTCCAAGTATTTACATTTAACGTGTAACGTAACCAATCAGAATTCAAGGCGTCACACACAAGTGTAAATCAATAGCACGTGCTGTATATTCGACAATAGATAGACTTGCCGTCGTCGTACGACATTCNTATATTCGACAATAGATAGACTTGCCGTCGTCGTACGACATTCAAGACGCACAACACAAATATTATTTAAACAATAATTTAGCAAAACTATAAAATTGGCGGAATCAGTTTTTTTTTTAGAAAAAATAAATTAGCCATTACAAACATTAATGGGATATGTATTTATTTATATTACGAATATAATTAAAAATAGTGCGCTTTACAAAACCTACCCTCATTTTATTTTTCTACATTATAATGTATTTATAGACACACTTCGTATCTTATGACTACGTTTAGCGTCAAGTCGATCGTAGACGAAGCTTTAAGTTACTGTTTAATCAACATATTCCCAGAAATAAACGACTGAGAGGGCAGTGGCCGCCCCAGCTGGTTTTCCCAAACCCCTCGGAGGAAAACTCGCCTGTAGGAATCCCCACCCAGCTCTCGGAAATCTTGAATGAGGGCCATCTCGATGGAAGATTGCGTTGTTGCTACCAATTTGGGGCAGGGGCAAACTGTTCTAAAAATATCGAGGTAGGATGTCGACTTTACGACGCGTTCGTGGAAAAGAGGGACGGTGGGTGCAGCTTGATCAGCAACTCAACACTTACGTTCGTCACAAACTACTGGCAGTATTTTCTCAGAAGAGCAGCGTGAAAATATGTCCGAGAACAGTTTATGCATATGTATGCAAATTGTGTTACCTGTGTTTGATCTGGATGTGTTGTGCACTTATTAGTAATGCAAAAACATTATGTGATTTGTGAGGCAACTATTTTATCATTATGTTGCAGATGTGATGGCGTTAAGTTCAGAGGACCAAGCCGCAACGCCAGGGATCGTTGGCTCGAGTCCGGATTCAGGTATGGCTCATAAAGTTAAGTTTTAACACATGTCTGAAGTTTAGTTTTTAATTTATTACCGACCCATCAAGTAAGTGTGTGACGTTTCTTTGAAAGCATTTTCTTATCATCCATACCTACAGTTTATTATCTAGCGTGTCGATGTATTTTTAGCTGTGTGTGTAGTTTTATTGCCATGTATATTTTAAACATATTTGTATGAGTATGTTGACTTAAAATTTTTAAGGACACTTTTTGAACAATCTGTACTTATGGTAAAATTGACGCGTTTCAGAAGTAATCATTATTTTTGTACGAATGGCGGTATGGTAAAAATAAATATTTTGTGTATGCAGTACAGGGAACGCGCAGGATTCAAACGAGACAGCATTCCGTCCCAGAAAAGACTTTGGGAAGGGGGGAGGGGGGCTTCCAAGTACAGTATCTAATGCTCATCAAATGAGGCAGTGAGAATTGGATGTTGAGAGCCATATGCATAGTTTTTGTAATCAAGTTCATAGTCAAACTTTTAAATACTGCCTATTTTAACAATTAATAAGGTTTAATATTTAATAAATTTTCATCTGTAGTTGACAACGGTGTTCAAAAGGTAAGCATTTTAAGTAAGAGTAGATAAACTGTCCACTACAAATCAACTGTGCTCTAAGAAACTTTGGGTAGACATGCTAGGGCAATTCCATCAGTCACGCACTAACAGGCCGGCAGCTACGTTTGTCAAATCTTCGGCTGTGCTTTGCTGTTCCCGCCATTCGAACCGACTGATTGACAGCCACTGTGCACTTGCCTGAAAACGGGAATACATGCCAGTAGTTCCAGAGACATAGCTACTGCTTCGTCGTATGATGCCATGTGTTCGCCACTGTGTTCGTCTTTGTTGTTTCTGTTGTTTTGTGTGGAATTATTTGCATATATCTATATATACTCTCCTTGTTATTTGATAAATGGCTCAGTATGTTGCCTTTGTCTCGTATACTTTGCGATTTTGGACTTAATTTCGTCTTCGGAATTCTTTCTCCTCTCATGTACCTACATATCTGTAGACAACAGCTAATCTTGGCGTGTGTCCAGTATCTGGGCATTCTTACGTCACATTCTGACATTTATGAAACCTACTTGCTACTTATCCAAGTTATCTATTCGTATTATTTTTAAGCCTCGAAGTGGGTTCCTTCATTTAAGTTTTGTTCGGCTATATGGAGGCTGATTACCACCCTCATGTCTGTACACTTAAGTGAAACTCTGAGTACCACTTTTGTTAAATGAATATTTACTCAAGTCGTAATTACACAGACATGTTACCTCTTTTTATTAATTATGACTGTTTTATTGAAATTACCTATCTTGTATCTACCAGTGTTTAAACTCGTGGAATTTATTTAAAGCTGTTGGAAAGTGCCGTACAGACTTTGAGCAGGTAATTGCAGTTGTATTACATTTCAAAGGCGAGTCAACGAAAATCCCCATAATCGACAAAATTTGATAACGAATCATGAAAAGGTTCTCTAGATCACCTCCGTTACTTATTTCCATTCATTTAACGGTGTATCGTGTCGGTTTACAATGGTTTCTCATCGTCCCAAGAGACTGGTCTCCATTTAATTTCACACTATCGCCAGTTAGTACCTTTTATTTTTAAATTAATACTTCTCAAAAGAGCAACGGCTCATGTCCAAAAAAAAAATCTGTCTTAGATGTTTTTGTTACACTTACGAGATTAACGTCCAATAATTATCCTTCCTACCCCCCCTCCCTTTTTTTTCACCTCCGGACGTTAGCAAAAAACAGGCCGGCTTTCCCGTAAACCCCCATCTCCACGCATATAATCTTTTTTCAGTGGACCATTCCCATCGCAGTCTGGATTTTTCACGCCGGAGAAACATGGGCGTTGCCGTCACCGTTGTGTTTTCTACGGATGCTCCATCTTCCCAACATAGTTGTATTTCCCTATTAGCGCCGTCCTTGGCGTCTCGTACTTTCACACTTCAGGGTTGATGGGCACGTATGTGTCCCAGCTCGGAAGTCTCTTATAGCTTCTCAATTTCTTCATCCTTTTTTAATAAAACCTTTGAAAAATCACCCTATGTATGATGTTTGGCTGTTTCTTAAATATGTCGTGTATCTCAAGCATTTTATACATTTGTTAACTTGAAAATAGTTAATTTTTGTCAAATTGAACTTTTACTTCTATTTTATCTGTAAATTACAATATTTCATTTATTATTATTATGAACAAAACAGAGAACAATTAGGTGTGTTGGTAATGCCTAGTAAGAAATAGTTCTCATGCAAAGTCTTGTTAAACTGAGTGCGCACTTATGCAGTGTGTTGTCCCTTTGGTGTAATTTTTGCAACAGTGTCTCTTAGTGACCACCAGGACACTATCATACGTACAAAACGTGCCCCCAACTCCACAACCATGTAATTCTTTATGCACAAAAATTAAAGGCAAATAAGAACAAATGGAAATAAAAATCAACAGCAAAGCTGATTTCGTTTAAGATAATGACTGCAGAAAGTGAAAACAATTTTTTTCCCATATAGAATTTTAATTTGCGGCCAGAATATTTCATAATTTACAAATTTACGATTCCCCAATTACTTTGAAGCATTATAAAATTAATATAAAACATTAAGGGGTTACATACAAACGTTCCGTTAAAATAATGCAAATATACAAGGTACTTAACTGGCACAAATTTCCCAATAAAGCCCAAATTAAAATTTTATGCATTTTACATGTCTCAAAGTGAGACGTGTGACCTCACCCCGAGTGGCCGCCGTCGCTGAGTTTGCCAGGGCACTTATAGTACAGATTCCGCGACCGTCGTCCTCCCCAAAGCTGTGGAGAATGCCCTCGAAACGTAAGTAGATCGACGGCCAATCAAATTCAAAGGTGGCGCTAACATCATAAGGCGACTCCTCAGTCGCCCCAGTCGCCGCTAGGTGGAAGGAAATACCGCGTGCCCAGTGAAACTCCGTCCGTCGCCGAAGCCACCAGGCACCAGCGTCACGGAGTCAACACTTTCTCGGGCTGCCGTCAACGGGCAAACGTCTTCGGCAACGTAAGTACCCATGATCCGAGCCAGATTGGCGCGAGGTAGCGTAACTACGATACATCTTCTAGACTTAATCTTTGTTTGCGTGAAGTGGAGGAATAGCCAGAAAAGTTAGACGTAATCATGAGTGGACTATACCAAGTGAGTGTTAGTCCGCGCTAGGGCGCATTCCCCACATGTCATTCATACACAATCGTTGTACTATCGAACCTTTTTCCTTTCACCAGTCTGTCGCTTGAATTGCGTTGCAGAGTGCTTAAATCCGTGTTTTTTTTAATAATTTTTATAAAACCACTGAACCTGCTCCCATTATACCGATATACGAAAAGAGACAGGCGTGGAGAGATTTGGGGTCTCAAAGTCGTTGAAGGTGAATCTAGGTGAGTATGGAGCAGCGCCGGAATGCAAGGGCGGGGGAAACGGGAGGTCCCCGAGAAAACCTGCCGACCAGTGGCATCGCCCGACACGATTCACACATGCGAAAATCCGGGAACTACCCCGCCGGGAATCGAACTCGGTTCGCCGAGGTGGGAGGCGTGTAATCTGACGACACCCACGGTGGGAGCCGAGCAGTCTGATCACTCCACCACCGCAGCCTCCCAAGCTGTTAGCTCTCGAGTTTTAGTAGGTAAATTCGGCATTCTGAAGAATATATATTTTTTTCAATTCATATTTATTTTACGATGCCAACTACGCAGATAAACATATTTACTTCTAAAAATTGCCAGTTAAAATTAATCATAAAAGGGTTTTCCAAGAAATTGCCTAAAAAGTATGGTAGTTATTTTACAAATTTAAGGCTGGCTTCGGTGAGCTAATTGTGGATTCCTGCAATAAAATTTAGTTATAAAAATGTTTTTCTGATGAATGACTAGATAAGAACTCGGTTTTTAAGGGATGAGATACGGACACACAGGGAGGAAAGTGATTTCGTAAGCCTATCTTTCCTTTGGAAAGTAGGCTTTAAAAAAATGCTCCGCACTTAGTGCACCTTCGCGAAGGTAAAAATCCAAATCAAGCTTTGAACAAAATGTTACATTCAAATGTCTGTTCAGTTCCTAAACATTCATAAACTAGTTGTGGAGATCAAGTTACTTTATCACAAATAATCCTTCGGTGGATGATGGACCCGCCAGTGAGACAGTAAAATAACTGAACTCAACATTCGTGATCGGGTGCAAAATACTTTTTGTGCCTTTATATATTGTACACGCACGTGCAGTGTTCTCTGTAAGTACAACTATTTACACATTTTATATATAATTTATTACTGCAGGTATGTTCGTTTCAAAAGTAGGAACAATTAAATTGTAATTTTCACACGTAACTATGGAATAACTACGCAAACAATTGAAGGAACTTTACTTTTGTAAATGATAGTACAAAAATTTGCAAGTTGAATAGTTTGTGACACAAATATATAAATTTTTGTTGTTGAGAGAAGTGTACGGGAGCCATAGAACGTCCTTGAATGGAACGGTTCACAAGCAGCTCACGTGCCAGCACCTCTCGTCTGTCAAGTTGCCTTGCACTGCACCATTCCGTTTGAAGTCGTTATTCAATTGTTGCCTGAATCCTCTAATGGCCCCCCATTACAATATCCACTGCTGTATTGGACGTGACTCACCGCAACTGCGTTTCGGTGCCTTTTCATCTCCTGCCAGAGCACTCACGCTGCGATTATTCTGCCGACACAGCGATTGTCTTGTCTCACTTTATAATTGTTACTGATCGACTTCGCCTGGGGGCTTATTCAAAGTTGTTAGTTTGCGCCGTCTGCGCTACCTTTGAGTGGCCTCTACTGCGGAGCTGTCTACGCGGATTCGACTCTCGGCAGACGGTGGCGCGCTCAGTCGTTTCTCCTACCCCTCCTCCTTTCCTTCAACCTCTATGCCTTACCCCTTCCCTTTCGAAGCGCATGCGTATTCGATACTTCTCTACTTAAGATTTTTGAATTGTCTCAGCCCTGAGCACTCAGCTGCTTGGTACCGTCGCTTAACGACGTACACTACTTAAGTATCACGTTTTTACGGGCGGCGCTAACTTTAAGATAAGCCATGGGTGCAGTGTTTGACCTTTTAGTAACGTTTGAGAGTTTTTAATATGATGTGTGCAGGCTAAGGTTTAGTAATTTTAGGGAGCTTCTGTGTAGTTGGCTTAACCTTTAAATTGCATTTTTGGTCGCCGTTCAAAATTGAGTTTCGGTAAGCCTCTTCACGGCATGCTGTCCGGATTTCACTTGTCAATTTTTTTATTTAATTCTTGTTGGAAAGTGTGTGCATATTAACGATGGTTGAATGGGTCGTAACGTGTGTTGCCCTTGATTGTGCCTGTTTTTAACACTGCACTCGTTGACTATCGAGCCAGTTTTTCTTTTTTAAGTGATCCCTTTTTTGTATTGTGGTATTGATAACNTTTTTATTTTTTAAGTGATCCCTTTTTTGTATTGTGGTATTGATATTATATGTACATGAACCCTGGTATTAAGCTTTAACGTAATCATTGCATTTTTTGGAACTATTCTACGTAAACCTATGTGCTTTAGAATTTTAGCTTTAATCTACTGTAGGGGAGTATTTTATTTTAATATGCATTCTTCTATTGTAATTTTTAATTCATTTCATTTCATCGTGTACATTTTTTAATGCCTATCTCACTGTGAGTTGGGAGACTTTGATTGGCCGGACAGGTACCCACCCTTCTCGAGAAGTTTTATATTGTTATTTTTACTTCACTTTTGAATTGTAAAATAATTGTTAGTGTTATGATATTGCCCCTTTTCTAGTCAAATTAAATTATATGGTATTTTGGTGGNATTTTTAATTCATTTCATTTCATCGTGTACATTTTTTAATGCCTATCTCACTGTGAGTTGGGAGACTTTGATTGGCCAGACAGGTGCCCTCCTATCTCGAGGGATTGAATATTATTATTTTTAACTTCACTTTTGTGTTGTAAAATGTTCGGTAGTATTATAATATTGCCCCTTTTCTAGTCAAATTAAATGGTATGGTATTTTGGTGGCATTTATTGCGTGTGGTTTATCGCTTTGTATTCTTCTACGTAATGTGTATTTTTAGTGAGTCAAATTTATGAAATGATAAGCATTAAATGTGAGTTACTTTATTTGGTAGTGTCTTACTTCTATTTGTTACTTCCCAATGTTTTAGTGGTTAACACGACACAAGTTTTTTTTCCTATCGTCAAAAATATACTTTGTTACTCGAATTTTAGTTTTATATTGAAAGAAAGTATTCTAAGAGCCTTAAAGTGTTAGTTTGACGTCACTGTGTTCGATATATTATTCTAAACGGTAACTAAGCCCGTCGGGATGTCATTACGGAATTTTGTTACGAATCATTGCGGGTGCGTGGTAAAAATTATTTGCAACTGCGGAAGATGAGAATCTTGAAGTAATGCAATGTGCCTTCATGCAGCAACATAAAAATTATATTTCAAAACAAAATTATTTTAATGGCACCAATCAACGTTTTAGTTTTAATTTGTTGGCCATATAAGCAACAGTGTAGGCTGACTATTGTAAGGGTATTTTATTATTAGATTACAGTTGTTTACAAAGAAATACGAGAATATAATTACTGATTTTGTTATTTGTTGCGCTAACGTGTAAATAATTCTTGGTAATATAAAACAAAATTATTTTGAATTATTCATTTATTTTTATAAGTTACTTAGAACTTAACTGTTTTAAACACTATTACATACACCTAAAACAGTTAAATAAGCACAAATAAACATACCGTTTGACAATGTAACATTAACAATAATCTATATGTTTACTCCTTATCTCTTTCTTTTATTCATGTTTAGCCCTTTTTTTTTAATAAGAGTTCCACACTCCTTTGTTACTTCTGGTAACATGTTATACTTCTTAAACCCATTATATATTACACACTTTTGTCCTTTAACAAAAATCATGACAAATAAATCATTCTTCTGCCTAGTGTTGTGACCATGCGCCGTACTATTTGCAACAGAATATTTGAGCAAATATATTGGTGCTAAGCCAAGTTTCATTTTAAAAACCATTATAAACATTTTACACTATACCTCTTCCTCGACAGTAAGCCAATTTAACTTATTTGCCATTCTTACAATAGTTGTATATTTTACTATTTCTGAGATTATTATCATACATTTGATTTGTTTCTGTAATAACAATAGATTCTCTTTGTTAATAAAGTTTACTATAGAATTACAGTATACAAAGTGTGGCCTAATCAAAGTATTATATACTAAGGTTTCTGAATATTTAGACATACTCTGCTTAATAATACTATTTTTGTACCTGTTTTTTTTAACAAGGTATCCGACTAATTTTTGAAATTTAAACCATCATCTATCATCACACCTAAGTATTTCACTACTTTAACTCAGTCAGATTTCTCTCCTTCCATTATCACTTAAATTATATAATCTCACACACCCTTTCCTGGCACCAGCATACATTTCGATTGATTTGTATTCACTTTCAACGTATTTGTTTTCATCCAATATATGTCGCAAGTCATCATTAGTTTCTCTTACTACATCATTTATACTGTCTCTTGAAAGTTATTTAGTAAAAATTCATACCACATTTGAATTACTACTACTGAATCTTGATATTAAAAATAACGAACGAAATGGCGTGATCGTGAACATCCTGCAACAAAACAGCAAAATGGTAGCGCATAAAAATCTGATTACATGTGACAACCAAAGTTTTACCTGCTCTTTTTTATCAGCATGCATGTGAATCCATCTTAAAACAAGTGCATACGAAATTAAAGCATGTTTGTTTATATATAATACGTAACACCAAAACCTTTACGCGTCACACGTCCAGTCGAGTTATAAAATACTGCCATGGACGATGTGGACAGCAAATTTGAGGCACTTGACGAACGAAATGTGCCTCTTTCCTATAATATATTATTTGTTTTGTGCTAACATTTAAAGCATTCCAAATGCAAACGAAATATTTTAAGGGGCTTACTCCCTTATTTTTTGACGTTTTCAAGCTGAAATATTCATAACTTTATAAACAAATTACCATTTTTCAGTTAAAGCTCATGTGAATAGTGTTGCCATCTTGCATTCGCTAACGAATACCCGAATATTGCCGAAGACTCGGAGGGCTGTAACGAAATATGACTTAGAATACGAAATTGCCTTTCTTGAAGATTTTATTCGTTTCGAGAGCTTCCGAAACCTAACGAATACAAAAAATTAACGAATAACTCTGAATAAGCCCCGTAATCTCCCAACTTTCCTTGTCTGATTTTCTTGCATGTAGAACATATGTATCATCTGCTTACCTTCGCGAAGGCCGAATTGCGAAAATTTACGTACTGTAATTACCTCACAGTTGCCATTTTTAACCCTTGTTGAAAACTTATTTCTAGCCGACCCAAAAAATAAAAATCTGTAAAATTTACATTTTTTTAAATTTTATTTGCTGTAGTTGCGAAATAAAATGAACCCAACTGGAAACTTAGTAAAAATACTCGGTATTACAGTCACAAGAGTGTTGTAATTAACAAAACTATGGAATGTACTACTAAAAAACGGGACTTTATCTATTAGAAGAAAGAAACCTGTATTTGAAAGTGACATAGAATGTCTTGATCAGAATATACAAGACAATCTAGCATTTCTCAAATACAAATGCTTAAGCACCTCAATTATGCCATGGTATCCATATTTTAACGTAGATTCCATTTTACGGTGTCTTATCAAACAGTGATAGTATGTAGGGTGGTGCATTTTATTTTACGAAATGCTTAAAATACACAATGCTTTTTTTATTATTAGGATGGTTTTATGAATTACAGTCTCAAAAAGTGGAAGAAATACCGTTGTATAGTTTTTACAGTCACGTATAAGGTTGTGTACTCCCCAGGAACTTAAGGCGTTATTTTGTTTAGAGGCACGGATGAATAAGAGAGCGAAGGAGAATACCGACACGTACATAAAATGCACTACCACCATTGATGTGGAAATTTTTATACACGTGACAACTTCCCTGTGAGTTTTATGGTGTGATATTTCCTATAAGGAAGCGGGCGTACTCTTTAGAAGTGTTGCTATTGCGCCATAAAAATTCCCCACGTTTTTCTTTAGTGGTGGGGAGGGCTTACTAGCTGGTCATGTGTCTCAGCAAGATGCTCGGCCTTGTTGAATATATTGATGTTTTATTGTCTTAAAATGCATGTACATTTGAAATTGTGAAAATTGTTCTGTTTGCCACCGTAAGTCAGACATAATAAAATGAAACGCACAAGAGCAACAAACACAATGTGTCAAGGTAACATTAGGGCGGTGCTGCCAAGACAGGTGCCGTTCAGATGGTGAAGTGTGACGTATATGTAGAAGGGCGAAACGACCTAGACTGGACGACAGCGATTAAACGCATCTGCATTTGATGAAGTCGTTACGTGTAGAACGCACTTACACGGCACCAAACTAGTGCACAACCGCGGGACTTCCAGCGATGGTCCTGTAGTTTCGTAGATGGAAAACCTGTAGCAAAATCAAGTAAAGTCGCGTGTGCAATTTTCTCACATGTTTGATGAGTATGTTTCCCAATATTATCAGCCTGATAATGCTGTTTTTCATTGGGTATATTTTGGGGTTCATAAACATTGTGTGCTTAACACAAGAAGTCGCTAAAGTTGCATTTTTTATTCGTCTCAGTTGTGTGTTTCCTTCATACGAAAACGTATTAGAAAATAATTCAGTAGTTCATTTGATAGACAGCAACGCTTTTAATACGCTAGGTAGTCAGGTACCTTAATATTTGCGTATTTCTCAATATGCTTGTGTAATGAAATAACTTGCCGATGTTTGGTGTCATATTTTAAATACTCACGTACATACTATTTCTACATATATTTCTGGCTAAGGGTATGGAGGGCGGGCCGAGGAAGGCTTCGCGAGCTACTCTAGGAATATGAAATAGTATGCACGCAGTGAGTTGTATCTCTGTGAAAATATTCACACCTGACTAGCTTTCTTTTGCAACTCATGATGTCCTGTGTTCTCGTAAGGCAAGGTGGTGGGCAGTGATCCTAACCTATAAAGTGATGCGGAAAATCAGCAGTGGTAAGTTGCAGTCGTGTGGCAGAATCCCTTTCATAATAAATAAATCTCATACTGATGAATTGGCATTTTCAGATATATGTGTTACAACGTAGTCTTGTCGAAAATTTAGGTTTTGTAACTAGGAATGTGCATTACTAAAGTTCACTAACAAATAGATTTTCGTTTTTTCCTACCCAACAAATTTATTTTCTTATGTGATCTCAGTCTTAACTTTATGCATCTTCGTAAGTGTTTTATGTGGCTTGCGAACTGCGACTTGGTTCGTGTCTTATGAATCAGAAAATTTTATTTTCCATAATACCGATTACAATTATTAATGATCTCATATGTATTATGCGAACCAGTGAACATAATATTTCCGTTATATTGTACATTTTTCCCACTCTTAATGCAGCTGATATACATACGATACGTACCTGTTATTGCAGACTACAAATACCACGCAATGATAGGAGAAAACAGTTCAAACAAAATTTATTTAGCTAATAATCTCAGTATAAACCCTTCCTTTATTTTTAATGTTTTTCTGCCCGAGTGCGATATTGTGACCAGGGTAAAGTTCACTTTTGATAAACGAAAAATTACTGTTTTATTCCTAAAATTTAATTCAAGAACTAAACGTCAAAAAAGTTTTAAGTATAGTGTTACAGATCGTTGCACCAAGGCTGTTAATAAGACGGAGTTTTATTTGAGAATTAAGTAAAAGAGTTAAATACTGTATGTATTTCAATTCGATCATTAACTACTGCCGATATGTTAAGAAAAAAAGTTGAAAACGTGTATGATTACCGGTCGAAAATGTGTCATTAGGACAATATACATCTATAAAATTGGAGTTCGCCCATTAAATATATTCAAATATTTCTTAAAGTAGTTTGGATCATACCCGCATTAATGTGGGATTAGACAAAGATATGTAAACATTTTCTAATGTGTTATAAAGATTTTTTACGGCAATGACTTGGGTTGCAACTCTTTATATGGAATCAAAACTGTCGTCAGTGAATAATTGGTCTTTAACGACGGTGTTTAAAAGGCCACCTTGTATTATTACCCGCAAAACGAACAGTTTTCGAGAAATCTAACTTTCCATTTCAAACCGGCGTTATAATACCTAATAGGTAGACAACACTCACAATAATCTCTTAGACTTTGTTGCATCAATCCCGGGGCGCTAATCGCTGATGGCGGTACATCCCGATGAAAAATTTCTGAGAAATGCGGTAAATTACAATAAATTTCAGTTAATGTAAATCTACCGGAAGCCAAGACTGACTAGAAACCAGCCTTACGGTCGTCGCTCACCTGAGAGATGAAGAGGTATATTTGAACACGTGTTATTCAGTCACAGAATTCAATACCAGTTACTGAATTTCAAACGTTCGTGATCAGATCACAAGTAATACGCACTGCACTCATTTACACATTTACAAGAGTCATTGGATTCAATCTAAATTTTATTAATGCGGCAGTACGGAAAAAAAATAACTGATTACAGTACTATTAGATTATGGCAATGTTCCGCCCATCTTCGGCACGGAAAGAGGGAGATTCTGGTGCCTCGTCGGATTGCCTGGTGCATATATGTATGCGTTAGTACGATGGGGCATGGAATCATAAAACGTCGTGTGTGTCAGTCTGCAGCAGACTTTTCCCACAGTTATTCCAAAATGTTGCTCGAAATCACGAACACTTAGACATGTAGGAAGCTGATGTCCCATGTAGTCTTAAAAATGATTCTTGGGTGACAGTCGTGTGAATGGGCAGGCCACAGAAACTCTGAAACAAGGCGTAAATACGCCTGGGAAACCATATTTCCCTGTGAGTGAACGTTAGCTTGCTGGAAACGTGCTCATTGGCATTCTTCCAGGAACGGTAGCACATGAACCTTTAGCATACTGCTGTACATTCAGCGACTCTCAGTTCACTTCCAGTGACGAACGACGCTCATATGCGATGACTCCCCAGATCATCACGCCAGCAGTAGAGGACATGTGCCATTGTAAAGCAGATTTACACGATACAAGATGCATGCAAAACCCGTGCAGGATGCAAACCTTGTACTAAATTTCGTACTATAATTTGCTGTGAAAGGCAGATCTCCTGCTTGACCAGGAGATGGGATATGTAGCACGGAACTAGCACATAGTGGAGATATATTTAATAGTTTTGTAAAAAACATTTTTTCAAACATAACGTAACGCAGTTAAAGCTCCAAGTAGGTGGCCCCCTTAAAGAGAATTTTTAAAAATAAATCTGCCAATATATGAAAAAAAAATGCAATTCACTAAATGTCAAAATTAGTTTTCTTGAAAACTTAATTCTTTAGTGAAACGCATAATTATAGATGGCGATCGTAAGATTTTTTGCTTGTGGAGGAAAATCCAATTTTACTGCATTTGGAATTGAGACATTGTGCCCAGCTCGTTTTACCCGNGATTTTTTGCTTGTGGAGGAAAATCCAATTTTACTGCATTTGGAATTGAGACATTGTGCCCAGCTCGTTTTACCCGTATGCTGCCGATCAAAATGCTGCAGATAGATATAGGTATGTTTTTCGATTGAAATATTCCGTGGTCAATTACTGCATTCTTTTTGTGGCAAATCTCTAACTTAACGCGTTCTTTCGGGTTCTAAAACTTTGTATATTGTCGGGAAAAGCACCTTACAAAAACACTAAACAAGTTGCGAGTACTTTTATAATATAGGTTGTTCACGGTAAAGTGAGCAGTACTTAAGGTCTTACTCAATTTTACTTTTCAGCTAGTATTTGTTTTTTCGCCACTTGTTGGTATAAAAATGGTTAAATAACTAATAAAAACAGTGTTTACATTTCACCACTTTCAAAAGTTAACATCTGAGGTAACAATAAAGGGGTGTCTATAAAGTCACTATTTTCGGATTAGGTAGGCAAACGGAAAAAAAAAAAAAAAAAAAAAAAAAAAAAAAAAAAAGTATGCATCATAGATGTGATTGTTTAATTTACTCCAAAAACAGTTACACCTTCACATGGTTGGATCTAAGAGCATGAATTATTCAAGTTGTTTCCACATGTCTACCATCGGCATCTCTGCAAAGCTGAAATCGCACAGCCGCTTCACGGAATGCATCCTGCAACATCCATGGTGTAGTCTGTGCAATTGTTTGCTGAATACGATCCCTCAACACTTGCAAATTGTCAACTTTCGTTCGATACAATTGAGCTTTAACAAATCCCCAGGCAAACGAATCCAGTGGAGTTTAATTAAATTTAATTGTAAGTAAACACACATACAAGATGTCCAAGGAACACACATACAAGATATGCCCAAGGGATGTAAGAGGACCTCAAGGTCTATTTGAAACACCCCTATGCATGTTAAGCGTTTGTTGATAAAGTCTGTTCACGCTAAAGTGAACACTTCTGAAAGCCCTATTCAAGAGTTACTTTTCTCCTCCTTTCGTATCCTTTCGCCATTTGTAAAATTTACATTGGAGTGGACCTAGTGACTTTATTCATGCACCAGTCACTTGAAAACGTGAATTTGTTAGGAACGTAAAT
The DNA here is from genome assembly GCA_002778355.1 of Clitarchus hookeri. NCBI lineage: Eukaryota > Metazoa > Arthropoda > Insecta > Phasmatodea > Phasmatidae > Clitarchus > Clitarchus hookeri. Next base: position 232,976 of record NQII01000282.1, on the reverse strand, counting down.
GTGTTACTAATATGCCGATTCGTACTATAATTTGCATAATGTAAAAATCCACCAAATTTATTTTCTGTAAATTTAAACATTGCGCTGTCAATACTTCGTCAAGACTTGGAACTATTTTACATAATTAGTTGCCAATTTAACCTGGGAGCCTGCATTACAGCGTGTACGGGCAGTATCCTAAAGTGCTCACTTTATCGTGAATGACCTTTAGTTTGGGGGTTATGAATTTTTTCTATATTTTGTGCCTAACTAGCAGTTTGACGAGAAATATTGGTGTGGTAACACGGATATCTGTAGTCTAATAGACGCTTGAATATTTGTTTTAGTTTAGCTGACTAAATGGCCAATCCTGCGCAAAAACATTTACGTTCATCTGTCCTAGAATGGCGCCAATAAAAATATCGAAAAACAAAAAGTTTGGAAAGCGTAGCTTTTCATTAACATTTGTTGACTATTTTTAACAAAAAGTTAACATTAAACGTGTTTATTACCTGGTTAAAGAACTTTCTTCGTTCCTTGCATACCTTTGACTTGACATCTTTATAANAACATTAAACGTGTTTATTACCTGGTTAAAGAACTTTCTTCGTTCCTTGCATACCTTTGACTTGACATCTTTATAAGTAGGTACTTCGGCCACTAAGTGCAGTACTTCACGAAATAATAAAGGTACAGTATTTCAAACATAAATCATTCTAGTGAATTAGACATAAGTTTTAGTTGTTTTTGTTTATCCTTTAAACTTGAGAGTTAACTCTGCNAACATTAAACGTGTTTATTACCTGGTTAAAGAACTTTCTTCGTTCCTTGCATACCTTTGACTTGACATCTTTATAAATAGGTACTTCGGCCACTAAGTGCAGTACTTCACGAAATAATAAAGGTACAGTACTTCAAAAATAAATCATTCTAGTGAATTAGACATAAGTTTTAGTTGTTTTTGTTTATCCTTTAAACTTGAGAGTTAACTCTGCNCATAAATCATTCTAGTGAATTAGACATAAGTTTTAGTTGTTTTTGTTTATCCTTTAAACTTGAGAGTTAACTCTGCGAAAAGTATGTTTGGGCATAAAATATATGCTGTGTATATCGATTGTAATTACATACATTTTTAATATCGTTCTTCAAACTCCTTTCAAAATATTTTCCGAACTGGGACAGAAACATCCTTCGCCCGTTTACTATATATATCATTTATATTTTCGCGTTTCGGTATTTTTCTCGTTCGGTACACACTTGCGAGGTGGCTCTTACTCATCACTGGTTCTCAGTTTCCACGCCTCAGGCACGTTGTATTTTCAGCTGTACGCCAGGAACACGCTATATACCATGTGTAATAATACAGACCTGAAACATATTATTTTGAGAACAGACTAAAAGTTTAAGTGAACTATGAACATATTATATTAATGTCACTATAATTAGTGGAATAAACACATGCGTAGCATAATTATTTTCGTTACCCTTCGGCAGTTTACCTCAACAATACGCTTGTTGTTATACTAATTATCATCCATGTATGGCCGATTCCGACTCAGGTAATCGTTATGTCTGTTAAAAATCTGATGCGCGTCGCATCTCAGTAAATTCATTACTAACATGTGCATGGTTATGATTTCAATCACCAGGATATCACACTATAACATCAGCTCTGCCAAGACACTTGGCTTACATAACGAATTATAATTGCTGCGATAAACAGGNGGATATCACACTATAACATCAGCTCTGCCAAGACACTTGGCTTACATAACGAATTATAATTGCTGCGATAAACAGGTTTTACTTTCAAAATGATCAAGTCAGTTTAAAAAACAAGAAATCTGAAAAATTAATGGCTAGTTTCGTGAAACATACGCGTAAAAATTAATATGGTCCCTACTTAATTGAAAGGTAAAAATNAAAAAATTAATGGCTAGTTTCGTGAAACATACGCGTAAAAATTAATATGGTCCCTACTTAATTGAAAGGTAAAAATTATCACGCATAACACTTAAAAGAGTTTGGATCATTACGTTCCAATAGAAATCGCGGTAAGAGAGTCGCCAGGAAGCGACGAGGCACAGAGCAGACTGCGATAAGGGTCTAGTCATCTCGGGAACCCCGCACGACACGAAACTTCTGCACAAGTGTCGCAGCAGCCGGTATCCGCCGTGTGAGTAGTTAGTTCCGTCGGTCAGCTGTGAACGAGTCAGTTTTCCTCCGCATCACACGTGCTAGCTGTTCTAGGACAAGCCTACGCCAGTAGGAATCCTCTCTTCCCGCAAGACGGGCGGCTACTGCAGCGCTGAATAAGAGTTCGCACGCTCATCGTGCTGAAAAATAAAAGGTAGGTGAAAACTAAAATTTGAGCTCACGCTGTACGGTTACCCACAGAAAGGTGGAAGGTTGTAGACTTGTAGTGGTCTCCGGAACTACTGGGTGCACAGGCGTCCTACTGAAATTAACTCGTGACATATGTTGAGCTCTCGAACATTAATAGTCCCGGCCTTCACGCCACATGAGGCGATCGTTTGCACACCACTGACAAGATACAAGGCCTCACTATTAGATGTGTCACTCTGCTTATGCACTTACCGAAGTGTTCTTGTTTGTTTATATCTACGTCAGATGTCATCATGAAGATCTTTAGGAACATCTGCTTACATGCGGAACAAATTAATAGTCTCTTAGGAAGATATCATCTTCGCAATGCATATGTCCTACCAGTGTAAAAGTTAATTGACTAGTGGCATACGTACACACACATAAAATAATAAGTTGTTTGACCAGCCATCAAATATAACACAGCAGCAGCTTAATAATATACTCTTAGCTTGAAATTTGTGGTATTTTTGGACGTATCGAAATGAGACCTAATGGTGGCAATACAGGTGTCAGGTAATTCGCGGACACGGGCTTCACCACACGAATCCGTGATCAAAACTACGTAAAACATACTCTTTCGTAAAAAAAAAAAAGCTTAAGGCCCATAGTTTACAAGAAAAATGGCNAGCTTAAGGCCCATAGTTTACAAGAAAAATGGCATTAAAGTCGATAAATTGACTTTGTTTCACGTTAAGCACAGCATTCAGCATACCAAATGGCGAAACGTCATAACAGGTGTTCGAAGTTTTCCCTGCCTATAGCAATGCACTTTTCTGCACATTCNCATACCAAATGGCGAAACGTCATAACAGGTGTTCGAAGTTTTCCCTGCCTATAGCAATGCACTTTTCTGCACATTCGATGCATGCAGCATGTACAGAGCTTGGCCGCCGGATACACACATGGCCATTGCCATGTCCCAGTACTCATTGCATGCGAACTCCATGGCCTCTTTGGCACTACTGTGCTCGGCTCGTTCCCCGTATAAATATATAGCCCAGGAAGTACATTTGTTTCTACGTTTTACCATTAAACACCGGATACAACAGGTTACTTTTCCATGTTATTTCCTTTTAACGGAAATCTATAAAGAGGATATTCGTGCACTTAAATGTGTCTTTTAGTGTTTTGCAATGGCTTAAAAAAATTATCTAGATATGTAGGGAAACATGTTTGCAGAAAATTCTGTAAACCTATTTACATAATTACATTTGTTTGAATTGTCGGGAAGATTAAGTATGAAAGGGCCCAAGTAAAGTGAAGTTATCATAGAATAAAATTTAATAACCTTATTTTACCGAAATTGGCATTTCGGTAAAAATCGACAAAAGCAAATTTTTAAATAGATTTCACAAGGCGGGCAAATAATTAGGAATAAATATATAAACCGCTTTAATTTCAAAATTAACTATGTTCTTGGTTGTAAAAACAACAATATTAACTGCACACAAAAACATATTCATAAATAAAAATTCTTTATGACCTACATAGAAAAAATTTTTAATCCCTTTTGGGATTCATTCACAGACACTGTGTGTCAACTGATGTATACCTACAAAATCAACTGGACGTGTTCGTATTAAACTCCTATTGCATTTTACAAATAGTAGAATATATATATATATAATAGTAATTGTAGTTATTTTAATAACCAGTTGTAATTATAACTATGTATCTGAAGCTTATTTCGGGATTCAAGTTGCTGGAGTGTTGATTTTTCTTGCTGAGGTTTTGCTGGTTAGGCTTCTGTGTTTGTCGCCATTTAAAATTAGTTTACCTAGTTTAGTTGTAATACATGTTCGTAGCGTGAAAGAAAATTGTGTTATAATTTCTCGTGCGTAATGATGTGAAAAGGCGGTATTGGTAACTTAACACGCTGACCCGTGTAACGCGTAACTAATCGGAATCATACCACCTCGGCAGTCACTCGTGTTGACCAGGGCTTAGGCGAATGCGGCAGCCACAGATACCGAGGGCACGCTCTCGCGTTGGAGTGGCCAAGGGAAACCAAACCACAAAGGAAAAGTACCGCAGTGCAGCAGACAACTTCCGCCACATGCCGATATCGACACGCCCGGTGTTTGCGCGATAAAATCCTTTATGGAAACTAGCGCCGATGCCAATGAAAGCCGTATTATGCTGACGGCGCAAGTGCCGGCAGTTGAAATGTAACCTTTAGACGACTCTATGCAATTTTCTACTTGAATATGTTCGTTGCTGTTATATAATTTACAAAGTAAACTACCTACGTGCCATTTGCCACCATTTACTTTAAAAAAAACCTCCAAACCATAACTGCTGTTTATAAACTATAAGGTAAGATAATTGTTTCGTCCTAACATTAATGGACCGATATTCCTGTGGAGGCTGCATGTTTTAATATGGGGTCGGTTGAGTATAACCATTTAATTCTCAAGTAACCTAATCAATGTGAACTACAGGACGTTAACAAGACCTGATAAACAAAATTCAGAAATGCTAATGAATTAAATGTGTCTTGTGTAAGTTTACGGACACACAGAACATCGGCCTACATGTTCTTGTTACTGNAATTCTCAAGTAACCTAATCAATGTGAACTACAGGACGTTAACAAGACCTGATAAACAAAATTCAGAAATGCTAATGAATTAAATGTGTCTTGTGTAAGTTTACGGACACACAGAACATCGGCCTACATGTTCTTGTTACTGTTTGTTGAATGCATTATAATCTAAATATAGAAACTGCCAGCTGATGTTACAAACATTTATGTCCTTTTTTTTTTTAGCATACTTGACAGTAAAACCACGTACCTACTAAAATATGAGAATTAACTACTAGTTCACAAATCGTTTAGTGCCATGAGGTTAAATCTACTCATTTGCAAAAAAAAATGGATCATCGTGAAGGTGCCTTCGCAGGAGCACGTAAGTGGGTACTGGCACAGGACATGGTAGTATATNGTTTGTTGAATGCATTATAATCTAAATATAGAAACTGCCAGCTGATGTTACAAACATTTATGTCCTTTTTTTTTTTTAGCATACTTGACAGTAAAACCACGTACCTACTAAAATATGAGAATTAACTACTAGTTCACAAATCGTTTAGTGCCATGAGGTTAAATCTACTCATTTGCAAAAAAATGGATCATCGTGAAGGTGCCTTCGCAGGAGCACGTAAGTGGGTACTGGCACAGGACATGGTAGTATATNAAAAAAAATGGATCATCGTGAAGGTGCCTTCGCAGGAGCACGTAAGTGGGTACTGGCACAGGACATGGTAGTATATACAGAAAACATCAAAATATTTCACCACATTAAGTATGTATTGCAGGGGACTAACATTTGCAGAATGCACTTCGTATGATGTTGGACCACCTATAGCACAGACACAGGCGGTTGAACATGGAAGCATAAAGACATCATGTTATCCTGAGGAAGATCCAGCCACAGCTGTTGCAATTAACGCTTCAAATCCGCTGTAGTTGCCGCTGGCCAAAGTTGCCCTTCAATATGGCCGCAAACGTTCTCGATGGGCGAGAGGTCTGGGGACCCTCCTGGCCAAGAAAACAGGTTGACATCACGTAGGCAGGTGAGATATACCCGTGCTGCGTGAGGCCGGCCTTTATTTTACTGGAAAATGGGGTTGTCAAACTGTACCAGGAAGAGGAGCGCACATGAACGCAGAATTTCCTGGACGTATCGTCGCGCCATCCTTCAATCACCACCAGTGGGGTGCGGGAATTGTAGGAACTGGCACCCCACACCATGACACCTCTCGTTGGGTGCGCTGCTCTACAATGAAGCATTGATCACGGCGCTGGCCAAGACGTTTCCAGGCTCGTATCCTGACAGAACTGTGATTCGTCGCTGAGCATCACTTGTCGCCAATCCGTAAGTTGTCACGTTGCCCGTTCCCTGCAGAAGGTCACGCGTGCTCGGCAATGCTCAGGTTGTAGTAATACTTGTCGTAAGGGATGCCACGATGACGTATCTCGCCCTGCTAGCCGTCTGGATATGGTAATGGTGGACACAGGCGTATCCCGAGCTGCCATGACATGTCTCTGGTTGGTGCGCAGCTACGCCCGTGGTGTGCCTACAGCCTGTCGCACGATTAAACGTTCCTCCCTGTGGGTGGTCTGCCGGGATCGACCCGAGCCTTCTCGATTGGCGTGTGTACCCCCTGATCCCACTGTGTCCAACACTGACTTTCAGTGTAGGTAGAACGGTTTAAGAGGTGATTAATGCGCCGAAATGTCCAACCTGTCCCTCAGAGGCGTACGATGTGGCCTGTCTCAGTCATCCAGCTGGGCAAAGGCTTGCCGGATACGCCGTCGGGACGTGCTGCGTGTTCACTGAACTTGACTCTGTGGTTCACACTGCTACTAAGGCCTCTTCAGTGTATTGCAGCTATGAATGGAGGGACATGTATGCCCCTAGGAGCACATGCGGACAAGCAAATTGCATTAATCGCAAATGGGACACATGTAGGGCTAGGACGATACTGTGTGGTAACCTTTATTGTATTCGCGCGATTCGTTCATGGTGAGAAATTTTTTTTTTGCAAATGAGTGTTTGTTGATAATAAAGTGACCTGCTGTAAAAACTTTATCTCGAAAGATGGAATTTATTAAGTTGCTTTCTTGTAGGACTTAAATTAGCCACGGCACTGGCTTGCGTTTCCGCTGGAAGAATGCTGTTGTATAAGTTTGTGGAAGTTTCTTGTGTGAATTAGGGTAGGATTGGGCTTCCTTCCCGTGTCAGTTGTACCTACCCTTCATATTAGTCTTCTCTTAGCCATTGTTACCATTATTAAAGAAGTCACTGTTTCGTCGAACAGCTCTTGTCTTGCGCATCAGGAAGTTCTTGATCAATCATTCATGCCATCGATATCGTTCCTCGGAAAGATCGATGTGAAGGGGACCGACCAGGCATCTGGGTCATTGCATCAAACCTTGCGTCACCTCAGCATGTTTTTATTCGTTAATAAACTATAGCTTGCGGTTCTAGTAAAAGCATTTCACCATGGTTTTTTTTTGCAAGTGCATGTTGCTGAACACAAATAACTGTGAAGTATATCCTGTAGCCAAATAAGTTCTATAAATATTCGTGGCTGTATTTATGGGACCGCGGTGGTGTAGTGGCCAGACTTATCTATATATATATATATATATATATATTATCGCATCGATATCGCGTCGCTATCGCGTTCGTGTGCGCGCTCCCTCTAACTGGTTGGTCAGTGTATCGAAGAAAATTCAAGGCGTTAGCAATTGAACGATGACCGTATCATTTTATTGCATGATAATAAAGAAAAAAGCCTTCTATACGCCCCAGCGATACTTCAGAATTTCTTTGCCGTAATTTCCATACCTGAAAAAGTTACCGAAATTGCCAGATTTAACCGTTTTCACGCTTTAAAAAATACATTTTAGAGACCGATATAGCAACTTGCACAAATATAGACTTATTTGAAGTNAACCGTTTTCACGCTTTAAAAAATACATTTTAGAGACCGATATAGCAACTTGCACAAATATAGACTTATTTGAAGTCTCTTAAATGTTGTTCGTAGTCATACCCCAAAGGTTTCCGTATGAAGGGCCGATTATAGAGTTCTGCACGCCTGTTCATGCCATAAGTGAGCGTTCCCTCTTAAAAAAAAAAAGAACTGAACTTTTAATTTTTCACAGTTCACTAGTAATATTGAAAAGATGATTATTCTCACTGCTCATNTATCTTAAATGTTGTTCGTAGTCATACCCCAAAGGTTTCCGTATGAAGGGCCGATTATAGAGTTCTGCACGCCTGTTCATGCCATAAGTGAGCGTTCCCTCTTAAAAAAAAAGAACTGAACTTTTAATTTTTCACAGTTCACTAGTAATATTGAAAAGATGATTATTCTCACTGCTCATGGCCGAGAATAGCGCTCCAGGCAACATGGCGGTGATGAAATCCGTTGCACGCTCCAGGCTCTCGAGAAAGGATGATATTACGACTGCTTGCCTGTCGCAGTGCGAGGTATGCCATACGCACCACTAAGACAGCTTGGAAAACCCAAGGGCTGGTGCCTGGAGTCCAATAACGATCGCCCAGGTGAGAGGGGCGACGCCAGTTACCTCTATATCAAGGAGGCAGTCGCCTAAAATGCTATTGCACTGTAAACTTGCATCGACAGTCCAAAAAAAAAAAAAAAAAAAANAAAAAAAAAAAAAAAATGTTGTTTTCAGTGTTAGGTAACAAGAGTTGCCAAATAATTATGAGTAGTATTTTTTTTTATGTTATGGCAGTTCACGCAAACGTTTTACTGTTAACAACCAGAAATATTTAGAAACGCTGACTTGTTTTACGGGGCGTGGTTTAACTCGCCGGGTTGTAGTGGCAAGAGTTTTCTCCTAATATTATTGTGTTCTCTCGCTTTCAGTGTTTAACAGATCTAAACACCCCAACTTCCTTTCAACTGGCATTTATAATAATAATAATAATATTTGTTTTGCTGCTCTGTTCCCTTAAATCTTCATATTGTAAGGAAATCGTTTTCTGCAGTGAGGTAGTGCTTTCCAGCAGTTAACGTTAAAAGTTTGGGTTTACTTCATGTGATAGGTTTGCGTGTGGAAATTTTTGTTAGCGGTCTTTGGTTTTTTACAGGAAACAGGAAGTAATTGATATAACTTACTAGCCCACACTTTACTATACTTTTACTTTTCCAGGTAGTTGTAATGAGGTTATTGGTGGCTTATTGGTGCGATTGTTTAATTCGTGCTCAAAGGAGCTTAAAATATCCTGGTGAAATTATACATATATCTATATAATAGAATTATACTTACTATAGTAAAAAACACTAATATTGGTTAATGTTACCTAAAAGTACGTTTTTTTTTGCCGAAATCTATCGCGAAAAGCTTGACTCTGGTACATTGTAACATTAGTTTAGTGATTGTAGTTAAATTTATTTATTCGTGAAAATAGCTCCAGTGGATTACACGATTGGAAAATGTTTTAAAAGTTGGGGGAAGCTATTGTGTAGTAAATAATTCTGCGAATAATGTAATACGGAAGTTAACTGAAATATTAATTTCGGTAAACAAGTTTTAACTAAAATTAATTTTTGCCTATACCAGGTTTTCTACATATTGTTAAAGCTATGGCAATTTGATTATGTCGGGTACATAATTCCAGCAATCAAAAGTATTCTAAGGAAATGTTTTAGCCTCTAAACAAAATTAGTTGGGTTACTGCGGTTTACATCATTTAAGGCACTGTTAAATCGCAGTGTTACCAAATCAGTGGCGAACAAAACTCATTTTAACTATAAAACGTTCAACTTTGATAGGAAATGTGTATAAATTATTCTATAATTCGTTAAATTATATGTATAATATTATAATTTAAATACGCAATATCGTTTAAACTACAGGCAAAATATTTTTGGTATTCTTTCAAAGAATAAAAAATTTAATTTTTGTACAATTCGTACAAATCCTTACACGAATGATGGCATCGATTTATAAGAAAATTGTATATTTTCGGAGTAGCAACGGGTCTAGGTAAGTCAGGACGTCAATAAAATTCTAATGTTTAACAGACCATTAGGACCAGACATTTAAATGTCTTAGCGTAATTTTGTCACACTGCCAAACACAAAAGAAATTATATAAATCGGTTTAGCAGTAACTGAGTAGAGATAAAAAGTGGATGTGGTCCGCAGACAGGAAAGTAACATCGCAAAGCCTTTCTTTCTTCCTTGGGACAACACGAAAGCCTTCTTTAAATTCTGAATTCCTTTCTTTCCAAAGCAGTTCAGAATAAGAAAGGTTTTCGTGTTGTCCCAAGGAGGAAACCTCCCCCACGCCGCAGCATTAGGACTTCCTTATTTGATTTCTTACCGGCGACCGTTGTAATCTTCTTTGCAGGACAAAGCCGGCATCTCCTATGTTATGCAACGTAGTTAACTTCGTTGTGCAGCTTTCAGCGGGACTGTAGGTTCGTCCACGCAAATCAACACTTAGACTGCTGCGAAAAAAAAAAAATCAAGCGACTGCGCATTTTTTTTTTCATATCATACATTCAAGAAAGGGGTAGCTAAGATTTAAATAATTATTTATTGTGACACAGATTATTTTGCCGAATTGAACTTGGATCCGCTTTCTGTCTTTATCGGATCGACGCACGACCACTATGGTCCCAATTTTAAGGTAAAATAAATAATGGTGCTAATATGAATACTTAATGGCCCCACACAACTTGAAGGCGCTGTACATTGGTGACGAAAAAGGAATTGTTAACCTTAAAAGTCACTAGAATGCTTCTCAATAACGGCAGCTGGGGTAATTAGGACGAATTTTTAGGCTAAGAAACAACTGCATAAACTAGTGTGGAAAAATCACAGTGTGCGGCCTAGCTTCGCACAAAAACCCCGTAACGTACATACATGTAACAGTAAAATTCTAGTGAAATTGCTGGACATAGCATCACCCTTTCCGTTCATCCTCGCCGGAAGACGAAGTTTTAAAGACATAACTGATGTTTGTGGTGGTTGCAGTGAAGTCGCCAAGCACCTCCGGACCAAGATGTTCCGTATTCGAATCGTGGGTAAGCCATGGGTAAAGTTTATTCTACCCAGGCTGGGGAGACAAGATTTCTTTTTTTTCTTTTTTTTTTTACTGGTGATTTTTTTACTTATGCTTATTTATCACAGCTAACTACATGCCGAGGAAAAATAACTATAATGGCCAAAATTGATACCCTCACGTAAATTTCTGTTTTATTATTTTTATTTCTTGCTGTTTTATAGTGTTGGCTTTGTAATAGGTTCAGGACACATTTTGTCTGTTAAAATCATGAAAAATGTCACTTTCTAAAATTTAAAACAAAAAAGAAATGACATTTTGTGTTTTTTTAGTAAAGACAAGATCAATTTCAGTCACTGTTTCGGTTCCACAACCTAGTGTTAGGAATGTATGAACAAATAATCATTTGTTTAAAATGTTTAGCTGAGTAAAAATACATTTTCTATGCTGAAAAACTTTGAAAATATTTGGTCAAACAGAAATTATTTACTACGTCTCCTGAGCACTGGTACGTGTCTGTAAGGCATTTGCGCCATTTCACCATAGGAATTTTTCTTTTTCGTTTTGAGGTATAGAATATGTGTGTGCTATGAAGTTATAATTAGTGTTTGAGACTGCAGTGCGATTCAGTTTTATGATTCGTTGCGTTTGGTTTTCAGTGGCATAATTGTAGACTCATGTATTAGTGACATTAATGCATAAAAAGTTTGTATATCTGATGGCATTCATCTATAAATACGCAACAAACAACGTCTGTAGTGCTGTGTCTATTGGTATATTAATTTTTTTTTTTTGCTATTAATGTATTTAGTAATATTATTAAATTTTTAATTATTAGGATTAATATTAATATTATTGTAGTTGATAAAATTACTTATTCTGAATAATTCAGACTTTTGAATTGGAAGTTAAATCTACTTTTATATTAAATAAGTTAATTTCCTCATCAGTAAATTGAGATATATAAAACTAATCATACTACATCTACAAAATGTCAGTATCCAGCAGCAGCTTCAAATCCTATGTGAATTTTTAAGTGTGTCTGAAGTCTCTTCGTGGTCCATTTGACACTTTGTGCAAATCACGTGACTAAAATCGATGGCTCATCCCCACTTTTATTTCCTCGGCCTCACGGCATCGATTTATAGGATCTGCTTCCCGTCTCGAGATGAAATTTTTCGTCACGGTGGGAGGAAGCGACGGTGAGTTATCGGCACAGTCGATCAAGTTAAAATGGTTTTCTATCTCATCCCCAGGTAAATAAATGCCTGTGCAGTTATTTTATGTGAACCTTTACTCTCCCTCGTCCATTATTTTGAAATCTTAATTATCCTCGAATCATTAAAAGCGTTAAATGCTATTATTATCAAAATATTGTGTCCTTTAATAGAACATGACGGTATTTCAGACATAGCATTTTGCAGATTCTTTGGGCCAATAACTACTGCACTAGCAGGACGTCCTACAGAAAAACCAAAACACTAAATCAGTATCTTAATTGCATGTGTTCAAAGCTTTATTAGGATCTGGATGTTTTCTTAGAAAGATGAAAGATCACATGCAATGCTTTTGGTGGTCATACGGCTAATAATGCCTGGCTTGTATTCGGTGTCTCGATCCCAACGAGCTGCAAAGGGAATGGCTTTACCCCACATGATTTTACACAGTCATTCCTTAAAAATGCGTGCGTAATTCATGTCTTCATATTTCTCCTCAGTTTAATATTCCAGATTGAAACTACGGAGTTAGAGGAACAGTCATATTGAGTATTAAATTGTTCATAAGCACCATTGTTGGTAGTGTTAATTCAGGAAGGTTAATGTGTAGAATAACTAAATTTATATTTATTTTGCTTAAGTAGACGAGGGCTTATGTTGAGTAAATACTTGCAAAATTTTTTGCGGCATTGTTTTGAAACTGTTACATATTATTTGAGTAAAGACGAGCAGGTACTTACTCTTTGCTCGTATTTATTGAGTAACTACTCACATTCGTAAAAATATAATTTATCAGCTGCTCACTATTGTGAAACTGTTTCGTATTCAATCAAATACTCCTACTCTCAAAGCTGAAAAATTATTTTACGTTGATATGAAAAAATACGCTTTCTCATAATCTGCACTTAAGGAAATGTTCGCATGTTTTGTAGTGACTGCATTGACTCCAAATTGTGTATCGAGGACAAACAAAATTCACAGATGATATTTTGGCTGTATTAAGATACAAAAAACGGCTTCAGAAAATTGTAGGGATGCATTTGTGCATGAACTTATCGTACTTCGTGCATTTATAGCAAGAAAATTGTGGCTTAGTTATCTGAACTTTCTTGTTAGAAGCGTCGTTGGAAACAGGATGTAGCACTTTGTCTAACGAAGTAAATAAGAGAACTTTACGTGCATGCTCCGTACCGGGTGTATGCGGACAAATAACATCAGGGTATGGTAGATGGGTTCATATGTAATATATTTCGCAATGGAGGGTTCCAGTGTAGAAAATCTCTCTAGCTATTATTGACTATGACAATGAACAGGGGCTGGCAAGCACCCAGGATAATTATCAGATGCAAAGTGCACACACAAGGCTATTTATTGCTATAAACGGTTCACGGTAAACTGAGCACTTTTGAAAGCCCTGCTTAAGATATACTCTTATTCCCTTTTTGTATTCTTCTACCATATGTAAATTTAACGTTGCCATGGTATTGATCACTTTATTCATGCGCCAGTCAAGTGAAACTACAAAATTATTAGGAAAGTAAATATTTTTCCAGTTTGCACATTCTTGCACTTATATCCATGAAAAACAGAAAGCAAATGAAATAATGTCAGCATTCATGAATGTTTACCTAACTATTTAACCCCGGCGTTAATACACTACTTTCGCTTCATCGTTACNTACCTAACTATTTAACCCCGGCGTTAATACACTACTTTCGCTTCAACTTTACTGGCCGCATGCCAGTCAGTGTACCTGTTAAGATGTATGCAGGTAGGGGCAGTGACATTTTTCATATGTTGATTTCAGAATTGCTCATATAACCATGGGCAGCATAGTCAATTGTACACACATGGCCAGAAGGTAGCATGCTCAGTGTTTTCATAATATCGCCCTCCGTTGGTCACATACATAGGTTGTGCAGCGCTTCTGCAAGTTGCGATGCACATGTTCGAAGACAGCTGGCGTGGCATTGATAGTGTCATTTGCGCGCTGTATCAGCATAGTAATCTCCACCCTGGTGTCAACAGGTATCGTATATGTATGCGATTTAGTGAAGGCGCAAATGTATAATTCAGATGCGGTCAGAAAACCTTGTCGTTGTTATCACGCAGTGCGTCTACCTTGCCAATTCACCGACTCGGATACTAGGAGTGGAGGTGTTGACGAAACAGAGTGGTGAAGTGAGGCGGGTCCCCATGATGCTGGAACCGCAACGCCGATGTGCATTCAAGGACACATCCTCCAAGTACAGCTATAACGACTCCTGTAGGACGTAGAGGTACATCGGGCCACTGAGAATAACAGGGAAGAAATGTGGACCATTTACACGATCACCGACAACTTCAGTCCAGGCATTCATTGAGTCAAATGTTTCACAGAGTCCACTGGAACTAATGTTTACACCTGCTTTAAGCTTTAAGGTACACGGGTGGAGTGATTACTCACATTGGACGTTCCACGCTACCATGTGTCCAACGCCCATTTCGCGTGCAGTTGCCCACATAATAGTACCCGAGTTCACTTCTGCACACTTCAGTATACCTCTTCGAACATGAGGTGCTTGCACTCGCCCTAGTTTATAGCTGCGTCACCAGAGGGTGTCATGTTCCTGCAGTCTGCATTCCTGTCGTGGATATATTACAATGCATTGGACATTGCTCGTTGATAACTAAATTGGCTTGATTCAAGCTTGAACCAAGCTTGTTAAGACAAGCCAGAAGTTTTCACAAGCATGCTGTGCCAGCCAGCAAGCTTGAATCAAGTAAACCAGTCTCCGTGTGTCAAGTTTGTAGCAAGCGGGACCAGCTTACTTGCTGTAAGCTTGCCGTTGCTAAGTAGGTGGCAGTTGTGAGAAATTTTGCTCGAATCTTGTTTGTCACATACGATGTGACAAGCTTGCTCGACAAGGCAAATTCATGTCAAATGGCAAGCTTGCTGCAAGTTTACATGCTACATGCATTTTTGAGTACCGTGTTCGGTACAACAGTCATACATAAGGGCGGAAAACACAGTAGGACTACTGCCAATGGTGTTATCCGGCGTGCATCAGCCCTCACTGTGTGGTTGATAGAACAGTCCATATGTGTTGCCTACCTGCCCTTTCACGTTGCCATCGTCGATTATTTTTAAAGGAGATCTCGTTAGACTGGTGGATCCTCGCAGCAACATGCTTCATTTGCACACATCTGCCCTACCCTGGTATTTATCAACATTTTTTTCAATTACAACTGTGGCTAAAATTCCTCTTATAAAGGCATAGACACGAGCGCGGAAAGCTTGCGATTTTTGTATAACTATAAAATGTGTAATAACTGTGTGATTTTTTTCACCATGTAAAGTAATGCTTTCCTATCTGCTTAACAAAATTAATTTAGGTACACATATAGTGGAGTCGAGAGATTCGGGCAGCTCTTAACATTGAGGTCTTGAGAGCCGATGAGGGTGAAGTAAGGTAAGTATGGATCAGCGCTGGAATGCAAGGGCAGGGGAAACTGGAGAACCTCGATAAATCCCGCCGACCAGCGGCATCGCCTGGCACGATTTCCCTCATGCGAGAATCCTGGAGTGACTCCACCGGGAATCGAACCCGGTTCGCCTAGGTAGGAGGCCAGTAGTATAACCACTACTTCACCCTGGCCCCATAGGAACACACACAGTTTCATCACTTATTCTATAGACTACTGATTCGTTTTATTTAATGTGGCTAAATATGTTTTATGTACATTGTGAATTGTGAAGATGAAAATGTAAAAATAAGAGAAATGAGACAGCAAATTGAAACTAAATCGAAAGAATAATANTTGTGAATTGTGAAGATGAAAATGTAAAAATAAGAGAAATGAGACAGCAAATTGAAACTAAATCGAAAGAATAATACACTGCTTGAGTACAACTGTACGTTCATTTCAAAGTAAAAATGTAGTTACATGTAAGTAGTTTTTAAAAACTTGGTCAATTTAAATTGGTACATGCATGGACACTGTCATGCCTTCTGGAATTTCTTTTAGCTCGCATTGGTTTTTAAAGACTAATTAATAATAATTTTTTCGGCATATCCACTTATCGTATCTCTGAATGGTACTAAGTCGTAGTTTGTTCAGTTTCATCACATTTGAAAAAAATCTGTTTTGTATGCTGGTATCCTCGTCTGTTCGAACTTACTTTTTGAAGAACACCTATTCTCTTAAGTCGTCAATGCTGCAACACTTCCGTAGTTGGCTTAAGAAACGTCAGATTTTGTCTGTTTCAGAGCACAAACATCCATTTTTCTGCAGTTAATACAGAATTTTAACCTATATTGCTAAGAGAAATATAAGTATTTATTATACAGTTCAATATATTTAAACTTGACTTATGGTGATTTTAATACTTACATCTTTCATAAATGTTAATAGTGTATTATGTTATTATTATGATGGCAGTCAGCATTGTCCGCCAACAGTAGCCGTAAACTTAAAAACAAAAATGGTGCAAGATGTAGTCTTAGTCTGCGCCTACTTACATAACTTTCTATTGAAGAATCCAAACGCCACAACGCTACTCGCTGCTAATCACATAAAAAACCTAGAGGAAACGACAGTTGAGAAATTATATAAGTGCCATGGAGAAATAGTTAAATACTTAAGAGTTACTGTAGTGTACCAGAAAATAACATTTGTGCTTACATGTAGATACACTGCAGGAAAATAAAATCAAAACACCTGGAAGTACGATGTCGATTATGATTGAATATACCATCTGAGGAACAGTAGATGTGCTGATAACAGTTTCAAAATCGTTTGCAAGCCAGTTGCATAATGGCATAGCTAGCAAAGCGTCATTTGTAGCGACCCTTTAAATGGCAATACCCACTGCCAGAAGGTTCAGCGTCGTGCAGATGTGAAGTGCAAGCAGAAGGCATACCACGAAGATGCACACGTGCTTCCTACATCCAACTGAGAAAGTTTGAAAGGAGTCAAATTGTGGCCTTTTGAGTGGAGGGATGATCTTTTTTGAGAATCGTCCACAAGTTGAACATACCATGTTTATNTTGTGAATTGTGAAGATGAAAATGTAAAAATAAGAGAAATGAGACAGCAAATTGAAACTAAATCGAAAGAATAATATACTGCTTGAGTACAACTGTACGTTCATTTCAAAGTAAAAATGTAGTTACATGTAAGTAGTTTTTAAAAACTTGGTCAATTTAAATTGGTACATGCATGGACACTGTCATGCCTTCTGAAATTTCTTTTATCTCGCATTGGTTTTTAAAGACTAATTAATAATAATTTTTTCGGCATATCCACTTATTGTATCTCTGAATGGTACTAAGTCGTAGTTTGTTCAGTTTCATCACATTTGAAAAAAAATCTGTTTTGTATGCTGGTATCCTCGTCTGTTCGAACTTACTTTTTGAAGAACACCTATTCTCTTAAGTCGTCAATGCTGCAACACTTCCGTAGTTGGCTTAAGAAACGTCAGATTTTGTCTGTTTCAGAGCACAAACATCCATTTTTCTGCAGTTAATACAGAATTTTAACCTATATTGCTAAGAGAAATATAAGTATTTATTATACAGTTCAATATATTTAAACTTTAATTATGGTAATTTAATACTTATAGCTTTCATAAATTTTAATAGTGTATATGTCAGTATTTTGATGGCAGTCAGTATTGTCCGCCAACAGTAACCGTTAGCATTGCCAGAACTTCACCGTCAGTACGGAACAACACCAATTAATTGGCAATGTGCATTTCGATGGTTAAGTAGTTCCAATGTGTTGATAGTTGGAACCCAATGTCATTAAGTGATGTCAACAATTTGGTAAACTCCATGGGCCAAAATCGATAGACATCACAGCATCTGTTATAATAAACTTAAAGACAAAAATTGTGCAAGATGTAGTCTTAGTCTGCGCCTAATTACACAACTTTATATTGAAGAATCCAAACGCCACAACGCTACTCGCTGCTAATCACATAAAAAACCTAGAGGAAACGACAGTTGAGAAATTATGTGTGTCCTGGAGAAATAGTTAAATACTCAAGAGTTACTGTAGTGTACCAGAAAATAACATTTGTGCTTATCTGTAGATACACTGCAGGAAAATAAAATCAAAACACCTGGAAGTACGATGTCGATTATGATCGAATACCAGCATCTGAGGGACAGTAGATGTACTGATAGCAGTTTCAAAATCGTTTGCAAGCCAGTTGCATAATGGCACAGCTAGCAGAGCGTCATTTGTAGTGACCCTTTAAATGGCAATACCCACTGCTAGAAGGTTCAGCGTCGTGCAGATGTGTAGAGCAAGCAGAAGGCATACCACGAAGATGCACACGTGCTTCCTACAGCCAACTGAGAGTGTTTGAGAGGGGTCAAATTGTGGCCTTTTGAGTGGAGGGATGATCTTTTTTGAGAATCGTCCACAAGTTGAACATACCATGTTTATTNGTCAAATTGTGGCCTTTTGAGTGGAGGGATGATCTTTTTTGAGAATCGTCCACAAGTTGAACATACCATGTTTATTGTGCAGCTATGCTGGCAACTGTGGACAAATGAACATACCCATACCTATATACGAGATTCTGGACATCCATACAGCACAGACGCCCACCTTGATCGATTAATTGTAAGGGCAGCAGTGGCAGACTGTACACTCACCTCAACACAGATCAAAGTAAATGTGGCTCCAGAAGTGTCAACACGAACGGTTGCAAACCAGTTACTGGCATGCGCGCCTCTAAGCAATCTTCCACTCACGTCACAATATCGACATGCATGCCTCGACTGGTGTCCTCGGAGGATTACCTGGAGGATGGAATGGCATGGCATTGTGTTCAGCGACGAAAGAAGATTCTGCCTGAAAGCAAGTGACAGTCGGCTAATACGACATAGACCTGGTGAACACCTTCTGATAGAGTGCATTCGTCCAAGGCATTGGTCCCACCCCAGGCCTTATGGTCTGGTGTGCGATCAACTCATGTTTATCTTTGGTGTTTTGGCGGGAAAAATTACCAGTGTGTGGTATGTGCAGAATGTTGTTAGGCCCATTCTTCTGCCATTCTTGCAACAGGAAGCTGCTGTGCTGTTCCAACAGGATAGTGCCTGCCCACACACTGCGTGTGCAATGATGCAATATGCTCTTCAAGATCTGCAGAAGCTTCCCTGGCCAGCACGATTGCCGGACTTTTCTCCAATCGAGCATGTGTTGGACATGATGTGGCAAGTGACCCGTGCGACTTGACCACCGACAACTCTTGCGGAGTTGCTTGAACAGGTCGAACAGGCATGGAATAATGTATCCGAAGACAGTATTCGCCACCTATACGATCGGCTGCCTGCCAGAATCAGTGCTTGCATTGCCACCTGTGGGGACAACACCGCATACTAGTCTGGGTGTTCCAACTTGGAAACTTGGGTCCCCAGCTGGTACCTTGGGACCGGTTGGCTTATTGATCTGAAAATGTTACTTCATGAACTCCATATGTACTGTTGCTATATTAAATATTGAGTGAATTGGAAACCTTCCAAAGAATTTTCTGATTTTTTTCCGGCAGTATAAATAATTATATGGTGATGTTTATTTCTTAGCATTTTCCAGGTATCTGTAGTTTTAAATTGTAAAGCATTTTTTTTNAAATAATTATATGGTGATGTTTATTTCTTAGCATTTTCCAGGTATCTGTAGTTTTAAATTGTAAAGCATTTTTTTTAAATTCAGGCATGGTGTCTATGTTTTTGAGTTCATAGTCACTGGGTTCAAGATCGCCTACATATAACATAGCATATTCTCTTCAAATTACAAAAAATAGGCTGTATGAATNTAGTCACTGGGTTCAAGATCGCCTACATATAACATAGCATATTCTCTTCAAATTACAAAAAATAGGCTGTATGAATCATCTCATTCAGTTTAAATGTTACATAATACGTACTCTACTTTTAGCATTGTTTACAAGGTATCAGAAACCAAAAATATTGTCGTGTCTGTACAGTAATTTGGTCCCTACGACTTATTTTCTTCGGTGTTCAACTTCGAAGACTCGGCGAACAACGAAACACAAAGCCAAACTATTGAAGAAGAACTGCATTGCGATGAGTGTTTAGTTAGAACATTCATAGCCCTACGTTCATTGTTCGACTTAAATCAACTCTTGGCTAATTTCAGGCAGGCTATGTTTTTACTCGAAACTGCTCTCATTACCAGCCAGTTTCCCCGCATGTAACATACAGCATGGGAGATTTGATGATTTCTGCACGGAAAGATCGTTTGCCCTCGAGTGTTTCTATTGCTGTCGCTGGAACGTCATGGAAATGTGAAAGTCGCGACACATAATATCGTAGGCCTACTAAGAGTTAATTTTTTTGTTGTTTATTTATTATATGATGGGTAAACGTCGCTTAAATATTAGCGAAATTAACGGTATCGTTTGACGCCTTCGATGATACTCGTGCGGTGGGAAGAAGGGCAGAGATAGTCCTTATTGCTGTCCGTGAGCAGCCATTTTCTGTGTAGACGTCTTGTAAAAATCTATTGCCAAACATTTTCTATAGCACTCAATGAAGATGAGTGAAAAGAAGTTTAAAAAATCGGGGCGTAGGTGTGTCTGTGAGACAGCCGTGGGTTTTACGCAAATTCGCCTGCGTTTGCGGTTAATACATATTTTTTTTNGCGTAGGTGTGTCTGTGAGACAGCCGTGGGTTTTACGCAAATTCGCCTGCGTTTGCGGTTAATACATATTTTTTTTTCGGGATATGGGAGTGATATTAAAGTATAGGCTATTCACGGTAAAGTGAACACTTTTGAAAGTCCTCTNTTTTTTTTTCGGGATATGGGAGTGATATTAAAGTATAGGCTATTCACGGTAAAGTGAACACTTTTGAAAGTCCTCTCATTTTGAATAATAGTCAATAAATATTTAATTTTAGCCCTAGACGATAACCTCCGGGTGTGGTGGAATATACACACTGTGTTTATTACTTACATTGCAATATTTATTTAAGAAGTTGTTTAAAGATAAAAAAAAAGACTGAAAGGGAAAAAGTAACTTAGGGCCTCAAAAGTACTCACTTTATCGTAAGCATCATATAATTACATGAATACTTAGCTTTTGTGGCTTAAATCGACACATCTAGACGAACGTCGGAGTCGCGAGATATATTGCTCCGCCCACGTCCGAAATTGCCAACAGTTATCGCGAAAATAGTTTGTAGTCGGAGGGGGGGGGGATATTGGCGCAGTCGTTGAAGCGCTCGATTCCCGGCGGGGTCGCTCCCGGATTTTCGCACGTGGGAATAGTGC
>NQII01000282.1:122301-211531 GCA_002778355.1 Clitarchus hookeri | reverse complement strand
GGTGCTGCTCCATACTTACTTTGCTTCACCCTTATCGGCTCTCAAGACCCAGGTTTTAAGATCCGCCCTAATCTCTCCACTCGCCCCCATCCACTCCTCGCGCATATCAAGGTCATTCTCGCATCGTAGTCGTATACTCGATCGAACAAGGCCACATTTATTCTAATCGTGTTGTTAGTCACGAAGTTATAGTGTCGGAATGTGTCGCACTTCAAATTTTACATCGCCGTTTCCGTCCTGGTATCCCTTGTGACTGTCAGATTTTAAAGACCAAAATATGTAGGCTACAGTAGTTTTGGAAGCTTGAATCAGCAATGATTTGAGAATAAACGTCAGATTATCGTGTGATACAATGAATAAGATAAGTATGCACAATGCACATACCTAATTATTTTAATTTCTCATGTGGAGAAAGTCGCACGAAGAGTGTAAACAAACGTAATTCGGACATATTTAGCATTAAATGCAATTAATACTAGTTTTTTTTTTTTTTTTAGAAACTTATGAATACAGTTGTAAATGCCACAGTGTTGTTGCAGTTATATTAATAACTGTGTGATGTACTATGTATAATACGATACAATGTACAACGATACGCGATTATGTCTCAGCAGNGATGTACTATGTATAATACGATACAATGTACAACGATACGCGATTATGTCGCAGCAGTGTGTCCGTGCTTGCTCTGCAGCGTAGTGGAATCGGACGCCGGCTTTGCGGTTAAAGCGCGCCGTTGAACAGGACGGCAGATTGCGTCACCGTTGCAGTTGTCTGTCGCGTGCTGACGCTGACAACCTGGGGATAAATGGCCTCAACAAAGCCTTGTTTGTGGCTGTGCTGTGGCGAGCGTGCCCCAACCTTAGCCCACCCCCAACCCGACTACTGCTTCGGGGAAGGAAAGCTATTTGTACACGCCCGTGGGGGTCCCGGTTTATTTGAAATCTAGGGAATGGGCTTACAGACTCCGTGAAATTACGTCTATGACATGCTGAGTGAAATATGAATAATTGTGGTCATGTAGTTGGTTTTCTGTGTTTAAATAAATTACGAAGGAATAAAGAAGAGACAGAAGACATGAGAAAGTTTTAATGAAATCAGACTCAATACTAATACGTTTTTGTAGGTGTATAAAATAAACACGTAGGCCTGCATGATGTATGGAAAATTCAAGAAGGGGAAAGAATTATAGAAGTTTCACTTTTAAAATTTCAAAGAGGAAGATAACCACACGAAACTCAGATCAAGAATGACTCTGTACTCCCTTCCCTTTCTCCCGTCACAACACAAATCGTGAAACTGTAGCTTAAACGTTTTAGATCCTGGTGTTTGTTGTATTTCCATGCCCAGTCCCGTCACTGTGTATGAAAAGTTTTCCGAGGCATTTCAATTTCAATTAATGCCCACTCCAGATGAGGTTGTATACTTGCGCCAGTGCCAATAGCTCAAAAGATGTCTGAGAAATATAGCTTTGTTTTGTGGTGTCTTCGGATGAAGAAAGGCGTGTCACTTGTATACATGCCACGTCCCGTCGCAGTAACTGTGTAAGGTTCTCGAGATATATCAGTTTTAATTTTCGGCTACTATAGATAAAGAAATATTATCAAATTGCATACCTGTGCCAAGTTACTTCACTTTAGTTGAAAAGATATGAGAGATAATTAAGAATCATATCTGCTACTTCAAATGAATTAATGTGGTTGAGTATAATAGAATTGCCAATACCTTAGCTGTACCATAAAAAGTGTTTGGAATATCTGCAAATGAATTTGAATTTTCGGTTAGCTTAAATGAAGAAAAATCTTCGAATGTATACATATGCTGCAAGTTTCGATCGCAGCAGATGAAAAGGTTGCCGAGATATTTGTATTTATATTTTCGGTCAGTCGAAATGAAGAAAAGATGCCCAGTTGTATATCTGCTAGGTACCAACACTATGGCTGAATTCTCTGTCATCTGAGATGAAAAAAGGTAGTCAAGCCATATATTTATGCGAGTTTCCATTGATATAGCTGAGAAGTTACAGGTATTTAAAATTTCGGCTTTCTCAGATAAACGGATGTTGTCGAGTTGTAGCTGAGATGCGTGGATTTAAATTTTCAGTCAATTGAAATAAGGTTTGTCTACTCCTATGCCTACCTCAAGTTCCATTGCAGTAATTGGATAGGAAACCGAGATATTATAATTTATATGTTCGCTCTTTTCAGTTGAGTTTGTATTGTAAAGGGCTTATTAACGTCCCCCGGTGATATTCCTGAAGACTTATCAGGGGACGACTTACAAACTAACTTATGATCTGCCAGAAATTAACACCCACGCCTTGTCTGGGATTTGAACCCAGAACCTCCCTCACCCCAGACCGGCGGCGCACCAACCGACTGCGCCATGGGAGATCGGCTTTTTCAGGTGAAGAAAGGTTGTCAAGTTAAGTGCCACATGCCTGAACTCCTGAGCGAGGGTGTTTGATGTGGCTGTACAGTCAGTAGTCACCGTGCGTACCAGATGTCTGTCCTCGCACTCGTTGGTGCGACGATGCCGTTGACTTCCTGTACGTGCGAGATAATTTAAATTTACGTTTCAGCCGTCTCAGATGGACAAATACCAAGCTGTGAACACATGTCAAAAACCATAGTTATACCTTAAACATTTGCCGAGATATGCGAATATTAATTTTCGCCACTTGAGATTTATAAAGGTTTCACAATTGTGTAAAATTAGATCCAATTAGCTGAGAAAAACCAGATATATTTGGATTGTTATTTTCGGCTACCGTAGCTGGAAACAAGGTTTTAAGATTCAGTCTGCCACACGGTATAGCGTGATTCATCATTCCAAATCATGCGCCTACAGACGTCCACATTTCGATGACGACGCTCTTTACAACACCGAAAGCGCGCTTCGCGTTCACAGGCGAAATGTACCATTTGTGAGAGACTTATTACCGTAGGATGCGCATATATTATTAATCAGGTAAACGGCAGAATACTACGTTATTTAAACAAGTAAATATCTAGAAACTCGTTGGGATAAAAAAAAAATGTATTGACTTATATGCTTAAGTAATGGAAAACCTTTAAACTTCGTTAATAAATTAATTTTAACTTAATATCCAACGCACACAGACGATGAAATAGAGCGCTATTTAGTTACCAGGTTGCTGTCACTCTATCAGATGGCTGAGAAAGTCATTTTATAATTTAATAAACTGGGAATATTTGAAGAGGGATTACATGAAAATGAGTGTTTAGAAAAGGAAAAGTCATAGCTTTAGCTTTTAATTATTGTATTAGTATGGAACGTAAAGCAAAGTTATTTTATTTTGTATAATAATTACTGTCAAAAGAAAGTGAGGGTGGGTGGGGAATCGATTGAAATATGGGGTGGATGGTAGAAAAGATGGTGCTTTAAACCCCAATCCTCGTTAACTCCTCGCACACAGTCATGGTGCTAGCTTCACAATTAGGGCACTGCGGAATTCACGGGTGATGGTATCGCAAGGTTACACGCGACGTTCCCGTACCACCTTCTCCAGGTCACTGAGCTCCTCTGCTCCATCCATTCTGGCAGTATGTCATAAAATTGACCAACATTGAGTCCTCTACCTCCTTTTTATAGTGGCAGTGGCACTATTGTTTGCTGTATGCATACTTACCTACCATTTTATAAAAATTAGATATGTAAAAATAGACCTTGTACCCCGATAGTTAGGAACTTAAACGGCGTTAAATGTATCAGGGCGTGGTTTATGCTGACCCAAGATCGTTTATCCCAGTACATAATTTAGTTCTGAATTGCCTTTTAGTGCTGTTTGTATGGCACCGAAATACTCGCTGTGATATCTGGGACACAAATTTAGGACAATAAACCCTACCCTGGTTTCCATAATTTGATTGATATGCCTGTGTATATACCGGGAGAGAGTTGTACGCTTAGTAGCTGTGCAACTCACCTTTCCTGTATGGATATCGCATCGCCTCAATAAACGCGTTGCAGCACGAAACTATATTAATACTTGAAACGATCCAGTAATTATTGGGCATAATTACGAGGATGAATGCTTGAATATGGGAAATAGTAAGAGTTTGCATTTTTGGTCTAAAAAAACAGATAGAAACGCCCGTTTTAACCATTTCTCACGGTTCACAAGAAAAACTGAAATTTCGAAACTATTTGAAGGGTATAGAACGTCTCAAATATATTTCTTATTTAAAAAGAGCGTAAAAATTATTTTAAAAATAATGCTTGATCAAGGTTTACTTACGCTCCGTTTGACTGCCCAAGAATGCCACCCCGTTACTACATGTCGGTAACATCACTAATTCATGCTAGACCTTAAAATAAAAAGTCCAGCCTTGTTTGCTGGTTTAGTGATAAATCTGGTCACGTGACTGTTGTGTAGGTACAATCGATGCGGTAAATGGGTACGACTGACGTCTGGGAGAGAGAGGCAGGGCGACCGGCCTAGTCGTAGGTCAGCCTGACGTGGCCAGAGGCCGTAGCGGCCTATCACTCCATCAATCTGGTGGTCGCGCGGTCGATTCCCGGCGCCGACCCTCCTGGCGGGGCACGCGAGCCGCGACCGCGAGACTGTTGGGTCGGCGTACATTTGGCGCGGGTCTCCCCGACCCGACTGCCATGTTATACTCCCATATGGGGCATCTATAACTCTAAACGGAGAGGGACTACTTCGTAGTGCTGATTTTTTCCTCCAATTGTTTGCTCGGTTACGCGAATCTCAGTAAATGAANTCCCGCCAATTATTTGCTCGGTTACGCGAATCTCAGTAAATGAATATTCTTGGAATACGACTTTTTCCAGAAAAGGTAAAAAATCATTATCTAAACCCGTATTGTTTTACCTTTACCATATTAAGCGTCTTCAAAGAAAAAATAGGAACTGTTGTAAAATTAAAGATAGTGTTAGCATCGCCCGTATCGTTCCCGTGTTTATGTTCCTTGTATGAGTGGAAAAGCTCCCATGGCCATGTAATCTTAAGAAATCNTATTCGAAGTGCTTGCCTTTGCAGTTTTCTTAAGAAGTAAGAAAAAAGTACAACCATATGGACGTGGTTTGATCTGTGGACTTTCATCGCGTATAATAGTGTCTGACTGATACAGATAACATTTGTATAGTACAGAGCACCTAACACTTGCATGCCTTGCGAGTAGGAGCGATGAGTTTTGTGTACGTGTTAGCGTCGCCCGTATCGTTCCCGTGTTTATGTTCCTTGTATGAGTGGAAAAGCTCCCATGGCCATGTAATCTTAAGAAATCAATCAGATAATCACAAAGAGATATTTACTTTCGCACAAGTATACAGGTAATACAATTTCTGATGAGGCATATTAGGGTAATGGTCTGGGTTAGTTATGGTAAGGAAACTGAAGGTCTAAGGAAAGACAAAGACATAATGCGGCCTGTGGGCTTACTCTTTCGCCCTAGCGTAAAGACACTTCCAAATCGCCGTTCTCGGACCGTCGCCCTTACGAGATCGTCGCAGACTCACCTCACTACCTATCATCTTAATATTCACCACAGTTCGCGTGTTCACGCCCATCTTCTCCGATATACTCTATTCCCATTGGTTTTACCTTGTAATCTGGACGGGGTTACTGATATCAGATGTTAAATTGCCGCAACCTTGCTTATCAGCTTGAATCATTCATGCCGTGAATTTCTGCAGATTCCTGTGTTTGTGGCTGTTGCGTTATGTTTGTAGTCGTTTGCGAACTCGGTTGTAATGACATCACCTCGCCGCGTTTATGCATCACTCTGTATCGCTCTTGATGTTGCAATCCGTAACAGTCCGTATGGGATCGCCAGCACTTGGTCACTTGGGGGCAGGGATTCCCATTTCCTACCGCAGGTATGGCAAAGTTAACTAAAGATTATTGAGATATAAGTTAAAACGTCATCGAAGAATATCTTCCGTGTTGTACTTGCAGCGCTTGTACCTTTTTAATCCTTTACGCTAGGTCAACATGGATGAGACAAGGCTGATGCAAAATTCAGTCGATTGCCCTTCCCGAGAAACAGCTCTGTCGTTTCCGATCAGCCCAGAGATTGTATAAGGTGAAAAGATGTTGGAATGAGTGAAACGGGAGAACCCCGATAAAGCCCACGATTGCCACGTGCGGAAAATATCCGGACCTGTGTCTGCCTGCAGTCGAACACGGGTCGCCGTGGTAGGGAAAATGGCGAACTATCCAGGGGCCAACTAGACTTCTCTTGTGCCCAGTGATGTTAGCCGTAAATAATGCTTGTGTTCAATATAGATAGTAATTTGTAAAGGAATTTTGGAGTACACTAAACCACTAGTCCGGAACATTCACTCCTCTCTGCTGCCTGTTGGGTGTCGACCAGCACGCAGTTCGTCTCGATACGAGTCTGGAGTGGTTGGCTGAACTGGCACTCCTCCTTTGTCCAACGAGTCGCCGGAGATCAGTCCTCCTTAACTAAATCTGACGGACATTCTTTTGTCAGCACCTTACACTGTGAAAATCGTAGAGTGAATGCGGGGTATGCATGCCAGCTGTGCAGTAATCCGTCTCCCTGTCCAACATTGAACTGCTTTTCTTTCTATAAAATCATTGACACCCCTGGGTTTCAACTAGGTTTTGCATACTATTTATTAAAATAAATGCGTATATTGATAGTACATAACTGCTGACAATGTTGTAACGCAAATAATAATATATAATCAAGTTACGCAGAATGTTATTTTTTTTTGTTATAGTGCGGGTTTCAGGTTAAAACCAAATATATTCCTAAACAAACTAAATAATGTTGATAAAGTACGTGAATGTGACAGATGTAGTAATTTGTGAGCCAATGGTAGAGACATGCACAGAAGACGAAAATCATTCTGCCTCCAGTTGTTATAGCCGTTTCCCTTCGTTGTTCCTGAGCCTTCGATCTGCGAATTTATCCTTTCTGACTAAATAGCTGCACTTCTGTAAGCACTTAGTCTCTCGAGTATGAACAGACCGGCTGTCTTATTAGACAGACCCTCACTCAGCTGTATCGGTCTCCTTCATGTAGATATTAATTTTCTTTATTATTGTTGTAGCTTTGTGTCTGGAGGCTAATATGAAGGCGGCTTAGTATTAAAATTACCTGAACGTACATATCAACACACACACGTCCTTGTCAACTTCGATATTCAAACGTGAAAACAAAATACGGGATATAGTGCTCATAAAAGATGCTGATTAGCCACTTGCCGTGTTTTAACATTGGACTTACTTTCTGTCAATAGCACTGTCAAAAGCAAAGTGGAAAGGATTTGATTTTAGAACTCTATTTACCTAAGCACTTAAATATGTTTGTACACTTAATATTACCTAGGTTTAATGCGACTAGAATATATTCAATGCAGTCAAAGGTATTTTATAGATATCAAAAAGTGGGTCTGTAAACAAGAACGTGCATTGCTGTCGACCATGTGACTTCGACAGTGTTGGGAACATGGCTGAATACGAAAATCGATCCGCCTCATCTTTAAGTATGTGGATCCAAACCCGGGACCTGCGACGCGCGACCCGCAGGCAATGCCTTCAGCAACTTCGTATCCACAGACGGGCGAGAATGTTCACCTATATGTACGGCAACCCGCAGGACCGGTGTAGCCAGCGGGTTAGCTGCTTGCAACATCTTGACGTGAGGGAACCGCGTAGAGATAGGAAGAAATCGACGTGTCAGTTCGACGGACGGCCTATATTCGAATTTTTTTACGCATCTTTCCAACATAATTTAAGCGCAGTTTTGTATGCTGCATACACGTACATAATGCGCAGTAACACGCCATTTTGTTTAATCCTTCCATTATACTGGTTAAAACAGCCCTTGCACAGGTCTTACCGTCGGGAAAAAGGGGGAGATGATCATTCTCCCTCGCACGCTCAACCAACAGCTGGCTAGTGAGTCATACGGAAGACATGCCTGTTCGGACATACGCAATTCTGCCATAAAGCGTTATAGGATTTCGTAAAACTGAAATTTAATGAAAATTTAGCTCGTTAGTGTTAGTTGCAAACGCCATCTACACAAATGCAATACACCTGCCAACACAGATACAGTGTGAAGGGTGGTTGCAGACGAATGGCACTGCACAACTGAATATTTGATAAAATAATCTTGAGTTATTGTGTTGTTCTTTCCGGATGCAGAATGTTGATGGCCAAGTCAAGCCCCCGCTACTTCTTGCAACTTACCAAAAACGAAAAAAAAAAAAATATATATATATATTACGCTATCTTTATATCGAACATTTTGTAATATAATAGTAAAATGTCGTTAATAATGGAATATTTTCAGTGTTGAGAAAATCGTCTGCGTATTAGTACTGTTACAAGACGTCCGCCAGGGGCATATCCGAGTTCGTGATTGATGAAGGTCGTGATAAAATAAAAGAACTGAATTTAATTTTTTGTTTATTTATAATACTATAAATATATACAGCTCTTATTTACAACATTCAACTACCTATCGCCACTATTCTTTTGTTATTCACATTGAGCGCAATATTTAAGGTCTATCTCAATTTCAATTAAAGTCCTTATCAACGTCTCTATATTTGTTAGTCACTTAATTCATACTTATTATTTATACATATTCAACCTGTCAATTGCCAACATTCAAAATGTCTGTCACTTATGCATCCAGTTCAGTAGTCCCGCCCGTCAGTCTATCTTTCCATTGTACCGCCCCCTAGTCACGTCGATAAAGTCTGGGGCGATTATCAGAGCATTTGTGCAACTATAACCCCCAGACATCCAGTCCCCTCAATGACAGGTGGCACATGTCCCGATAGGCTTATATCGGCTCTCAAGACCCCGATGTTAAGAGCCGCCCAAACTTTACCACTCCACTCCACTCCACTCCACTCCACTCCGCTAGGCTTATCGTGGCAGTAGCACTCCTTTGTATATGTCTGCGCATTCCACGGGTTACCACTCTGGCCTTGACACTTTCCTACGATCGTTCGAGCTAGACGAGGCAAGGGAAAAGATGCAGAGCAGCGACATGTAAAAGTGCAGTGTAATGCGTGAACATGAACTCACTTTACATGTAAGGCGATCAATTCCAGGAGCGGTCACGGAGCTTTGAGATATTGCTGTCTTGTATATTTTTTATGTGGTTAATGTTTTGCTTGAGAATAACATTCCCTTAGCCGTAGTTGTTTTGTCAATCAATTATGTTACTTCCATTGTGGTTCTCGGCATTCTGAAATAATTGAATTAATATATCATCAATTCACACAAGTTGAGCTTATATACCTGAAAACGCGAGGTTACGCATTAATTCAATTTAACTGTAAGAGTGAACATTTAAATTTCTGGATTCCGCACGTCTCTTTATAGTTTAGTGCCCGCTAGTACTATACAGTCAGAGGTCCTGGGATGTACTTATTTAATATGAAGACTGAGCTAATGATGATAAGAACCTAGGCTAAATAATGTTATATTCACTGAAAAGTCAAATTTTATATATATATATATATATATATATAAATGTATTTGGATTTCGTTACATTATCAGCAGTGTCACAGTACCCACGAATAGAAAGGAAAGAAAGATTGAGAAATAGAATTATATTTCAACACTAAAAACGAACGTACAACAAAACGTTATAAAACATTGAAGGAAACATTTTAAACAGGAAATGGACCTGTTTTGACAGGAAATGGACCTGTTTTGACAGGAAAGTGCTGCTATTGATGATATCGGGCAAAACGTATTGAAACCAAACAGCATGTCGAATGATTTTTTTTCCGCGTCAAATGTTGAGACGTAAATGTAAATCTCCGTGCTGTCCCCGCCTTCGGGCAGGTCACTAGTGTGTCCGCCACAAGCCCACGTGGAATCCCAAGGCCGTAATCTTCTCACCCGACAGGGCCTATTTATCCTGTTCACTGAGACCATTCATCGTATTTACCGGTTGCATGAGGAAGTGGAAATGTTTGTATTAAGAAACTTCACTGGAATTTGCGTGGATCGAGGAAGAAAAACCACTGAGCTAAAAAAGTCACCTCAATTCAGTCTGCCGGGATTGAACTAGCGACATCCCGAATGCGATACGCTTGCCGCGCGCAGTGTTCGGATCGCCGCGGCCGGCGCCAGTTCTCCGCACAAATTTGTGAAGCTCTTCGCGATAATACTTCCACTCGAATAGACGGCGCCTCCGAGTTCGCTCTGCATATTTTCGCGTCCTCCATATTCATTTGATTGTTGCCATATGCTAATTCGCCGTATCTGCTCTCTTACCTCTTTTGAATGGACGTGCGTTGCCTCGACTCAGGTTTGCTTCCTCACGGCCTTCTCCGCACCGCTGAGGGATCCGATGTTCCATAGCGCTGATTCCTCTCGACCGTGAGGTGACCGGATGCTGCGCTCGGCCGGGCACAGCACGAGCAGCAAGCGAAGCGAGAGTGTAGATGCCGACAAGTGAAAACATTGGAATGTAATTTCTTGAAAGTAAAGAATCGCCCTCGTGCTCGTAGTCAATTGAACTGGAAATATTTAATCTCTCTTTTCCTTAACTCCGCCCTTTTAAAGCTATTGACTTCTTGATCATTTTCGCGTACATTTTAAACAACTACAGAACTCCACTCGTGCTACTTCAGCCGTTAAGTTTACCACACTTCGATATACATGCATACGTATATGCATGCATAACACGAGTTATACTTACGTAGGCAATTTTTCCGTCACCTCTGCAATACGTTATATGCGCAAGGATGTTGTTTTGATTAGTCGCTATACTCCATTCACGTTTAATTCAAACTTTTCTGAAGCCCTGCTAGATTTCTCCGTGCAGAATATTTCTCAGTCTCATGCAAAGGAAATTATACCAACGGGACAGCGCGCCGTATTTGTGCGCCCTCATTTAATAATATTTTGCATAAGAACTATTTTTTACTAGGCATTACCAACAAACCTGTTTTCTCTCTGTTTTCATTAATATTTACTATGAATAAAATATTATAATTTGTAGATAAAATATAAGTAAAAATACAACTAAACAAAAATTAGGTGTTCATGTTAATAGAAGCAGAAACCGCTTATGATACATGACATTTAGTAAACAACCAAACACATCATGCATAGGGTGATTTTTCAAAGATTTGATTTAAAAAATGTGAATAAATCGTGAATAGACTATACAGGCGCATCAATGTGTCTCCCACCTTGTTCTACTTCCGGCCAATCTCGCGCTCCAACCGCATGTGGTTTGGACCACAAAATGCTTCACGCGCCGACGTGACGGTGGCGCTCTTAATTAATTAAGGCGTGTATATACCGTATGAATCACCTAAAACTTGCACCGCAAATATTTCTGAAATTGAAGGTGTTATTGGTGGGCTGGTTCCACAGAATTTAAGTTTAGTCAAGGGTTCATAAGTGCAGCCCAGACAAGATTGTAATAATTATTAAGATGTGTATTTCTTGAACAAAGTTACTTTTTTTTAATGGTACAATACCTATTCACATCAAGAAAATAAAAACTATAGGAACTTGTAATGTCAGTGGGGTTTCTTGCAGGATTATAGCGCAAGTAGTTTACGTGCTGTTGTAATATGGCAATTTTTAATACTTACAGCTGTCTGCTCCATTTAACTGCTTAGTTACTAGGCTATGATGTTCCTATGTTTACTTTTCTCTTTTAGTGTGTGTGGTTTTCTTCTGAATGTGCAAGAAAACATATGTTACATCTTGTACATTTGTGATTTTACTGTACTGTGTAAAGCACTCTCTTAAGAAGTACAAAAGTGAATAAACAAGTTCCGTGAATTTTTAAGAAGAAAGAGAAAACTTTCCTTCACAGGTTGTGTTCAAAATGAAAACCACCAGCTACAATACAAGCTTCCAGTTTGTCATGTCAAGATTGCTGCACATGTTTTAGCATTTCAGCAGAAATTTCAGAATAGGCAGCTGTAATAAGTTGTTTCATATCTTCTGATGTAGTCGGTATATCCCTTCAGACAGTGTCTTTTAGCGTTCCCCACAGAAAAAAAATCTAAAGTAGTCAGGTCTGGGCGGGCGAACTTATAGGTTCCCTTCGTCCATTCCAACGATTTTGAAACAATCGGTGAAGACAAGCTGTAGTAAGTCTTGCAATACGCGCTGGACAACCATCGCGCTGATACCACAGGATCCTCCTAGTCTGCAACTGCAGTGGAAGGTTTTCTATCTGTGGAAGTTCGTCTGTTAAGAGGTTGACATACTTTTGGGTATCCAGTGTTCCTTCAAAGAAAAAATGCCTATGAGATGATGGTTTACTATTCCACGCCACACGTTTACACTTCCTGGACGCTGATGTCCTACTTGACGAAGCCAATGGGGATTGTTTACTGACATTTAGTTAATGTGTCTGATGTTTACTTGGTCATTATTTGTAAATGTTGCTTAATCACTAAACAAGCTACATAATAAATATGGTGTATTGTGTCTTAATGCCCATGTACAAAAGTTAACACGATTCTCAAAATCGTTTCCATGTAGCTCTTGATAGTGTGTGACATGATACGGATGGAAATTATGACCGTATAGAATGCGTAGTACACTTGTCTGACTACCTCTTGCAACTACCTCTTGCAATTGCACGGCAGCTAACAGCAGCTAGAATATTAATTTCACCCTCTTCTCTGGTCACTCGTTTGTTTCTAATATGTTTTCGAGGCGTTGCACTTCCAGTTTCCAGTAATTTGACGTTCAAATCCGTGNACTACCTCTTGCAACTACCTCTTGCAATTGCACGGCAGCTAACAGCAGCTAGAATATTAATTTCACCCTCTTCTCCGGTCACTCGTTTGTTTCTAATATGTTTTCGAGGCGTTGCACTTCCAGTTTCCAGTAATTTGACGTTCAAATCCGTGGACGTGGAATTTAATTTAAGTTCAAGTTTTTATGCACAAAAAATATGAGCACAATAATAACGTACTTACATTTCTAACCATGTCACAGTTACACTTGGTTGACGCGCGAATAAAATAATAGTGCCCACAACAATTTTGATTGTACATATTGTGGGGCGGTACAAAAGGCAGCAAAGGCAGCTACTAAACAAGGCTTTTAAAAGTGTTCGACTAACCACCAACAGCATATAAGCAACTTATTATTTCGACACACATTTAGTGTGTGCAGTATTGTCCGTCAACTAGGACCAAATTAACTCCTGTCAGATTCATCTGAGACAGCAGTCGCTCATGGAGAACAATCCCTGTATTTATTCTTCCTGGTCTGTGATCTTCACCAAGACAGATTTTGCTTAATCCGCAGGCGCAAAGTTACACGCGAGAGGAGTGGACGGATTTGGGCGGCTCTTAACATCGAGGTCTTGAGAGCCGATGAGGGTGAAGGGAGGTGAATTTGGAGCAACGCCGTAAAGAAAGGGCGGGAGAAACTGGACATCCCCGAGAAAACCCGCAGACCAGCGGCATCGTCCGGCACGATTCCCAAATGCGAAAATGCGGAAGCGACCCCGCCGGGAATGGAACCCTGTTCGCCTAGGTGGGAGGCAAGTAGTTAACTACTACACCACCGCGGCCCCTTTACACGCGAGACTTGCGGCGAACCGTTTTCGTTGCTGCTGTGTTACTCTAAACAACGATGCCTAACATAGGATGGTTTAAGTATGATTTCTGTATACTAAGAAGGTTATAAAGCATACTTAATTCTGCGCTGACACATACGTACATAAGAGCCTATAATAATACCCTACATAAAATGTTGACGTACATCAACCGTGATTTACGGTCCCACTGCGGCGAACTTTACCTGATGCCAGGTTCAAACATATGTGGCCAGTGTTGGGATACCGCATGTTTATAACAATTCTTCAAAGGCAACAAGTCCGCATACAATTTTCCACAAGAACTTTTACTGACATGCTGCTGACAGCCATCTCTACACCCACAAATATGTATTTAAAAAACGGACGTGAGTCACAGCAACATTTAAACCATACAGTAGCCCATTTCCCGTTTGCCAGAGGAGACGCATTCCGAACAATCGTTCCTAGTGTTGTAGCTGCTTGAGTAGACAATCCATTATTGAATTTGGCATGAAGGATCGTGATGACTATTGCAATCACCTCGATGCATCCTCTTTTTATCAGTCTAGATGGTATCGCGAAATACATATCGTGCCTTGCGATATGGCGGTCTTCAATCGATAACGCCTGGCGTGTCCACATTTCACACTTGTGTGTTTCACCGCTATTATTACTCTGCCCAATAATAATCTTCGTAGTGATTTGTGCTCCGACGTTAGGACCTTGGGCTGGTGTCCTTTCGTGACAGTGGTGACTACACCCATTATCTGTAACTTACGGAAGATCGATAAACACCTTCTTGAGGTTCGCCACTCGATAAGCTCTCCAGTCAAAAAGTATTTATTTGTTGGGACGTCTTAGAAGCAAGAAACAGCACCAACAGGCTTCACGCACATTCCGCTCGGCTGTAGTAACATTTTCATATATGGTAATTTTTTCTTCGCTGGAAATAAAAAGTATGTCTTTGATCGGACAAGTGGCTGGAAATCGTAGAATTTTAATAATAAGGGACAAGGGACTTTTTCCTTAAATTTAAAGCGTCAGTAATTCCTGTAAAACAGTATAGCTTTTCTTTTTTGAACATAATTATTCCTACGTCGACATTAATTGTGCCACTTTTGTTGACTACGGAGATTTCTTAAGAAGTGGTCCAATCTCTTTACATATTAATTTTATCCGTTACTAAAAACTTATATGTGCTTGCCATATTTACATCCCTGCCGATAAACAAAAAAATGTTTACCAAAACATCTGTTCATACTCAACGCAGTGGCATACCGATTCGACCGAAAATTTGTAGTAGATATTTATCACAACAAAATAACGTGGACATGGACAAATAAATACTTTTAATGAATGTTTAAGGACAGCGTGTTTCTACAATAAATCGATATACAGTATGTAAGTGTTACAGAAAGTATTTGAGGTGTCCACCTTCCTGGTAAATGAAATGAATTTGGTTTTTCTGAAATATGCATTTATAAAAAATTCTTACACGTTTAATCATTTAGTTTTCGTACTAAAATGGATCACATTCCGCGCTAATTCAAAATACAGGCTGGTCCGCCTAACGTGGACAGCCTCAATTTCTGGAACGGTTGCAGATGAAGAAATGCTGTTTTCGCCAATTGAAATTACGCACGGGGGCAAGTAATTTACCGCAAACTGACTATTCGTAACACGTTTATGGTCATAAATAATTAAAACCACATATTATTTTCTCCTCTGGAAATATAAATTTATTTATACAGCTTCTGAAAGCACGCGTAAATAGGAATTCAGTAATATAGCATATGCAATGTAAAGTAACACAGAAACGCCAAGAAATAATGGGCAAATATGATTAAGTTAAGTGGGCTGGTAGCATGGGGCAGTGAACCTGTACTCAAAGCTGTAAGCAAGCAACACGCGCTATGACTCATCGTGGCGGGACCGCTTCCTTATAGCAGAGAAGCACCTTTTATGGGCAAGGGGCACGGAATGCGATATTGGACAAGGAGAGCACTGCAGTGGACGGAAGAAGGGCAATGTGATATCAACACATTACATTTTATTCAGATACCAACGTAATTTAGGAAATTTGTTTCCTAGTCATTAACTGTACTGAGTAACGAGTGCGTACAGATGCACAACAAAAATAGATCAAACCAACCTAGGGAGAAATCCAATCGCATCCGCATGCATGTTACAAAAGAGAACAGTTATAGTTCAAACGCTTCACATTATGTATTTTCACAGCATGTGCTCGATGTGTTTACCATATACAGCAATACACATCTGTAAACGCACATGTAGCGAGCCACGACTGGACTGAAGTGTTTCTGGCGTAATGCCTCTGCAAGCTGCCATAATGCGTTCCTGCGTGTCTTCTGGCGTCGTAGGAACAGTATTATACACCCTATCTCTATCTTTCAGTGTTCCTCAAAGGATAAAAATCGAGAGGTGTTGGGTCGGGGGAGCGAGCTGGCTCTTAAACCACCTCGACGCCCTAACCACTGGTTTGGAAACGTTTCATTTAACACTTGCCTCGCCACCAAAGCAAAATGCGCAGGAGAACCATCATTCTCAAACCACATATAATGACGTATGTCGAGTGGTATGTCTTCCAGAATTGCCGCTAAGGTCTCTCTGAGGAAATGGGCGTATGTACAGCCGGTCATTGTCCCTTGAATGTAGTATTACCGTCTCCAACGAGTCCACACCACACGTTCACTTTCCACTGACGCTGTTGCTCCACGTGCCGGACCCAACGCGGATTCTCCGTCGTCCAGTAGTGCATATTTCGTAAATTTACGCGCCCATGGTTTGTGAAGGTCGCTTCATTGGTAAATATACTGAAGTGTAAAAAAAACTGGCGTAGGCGTGCGTATGCAAATAACAGAGGTATGGAACCAATCAAAGTAACGCGATGCGGACGGCAGCGCCTATATAAGACAACAAGCGTCTGGCAAAGTTGCTAGATCGGTTACTGCTGCTACAATGGCAGGTTATCAAGATTTAAATGCGTTTGAACGTGGTGTTATAGTCAGTGCACGAGAGATGGGACATAGCATCTCAGAGGTAGCAATAAAATTTGGATTTTCGCATACTACCATTTCACGAGTGTACCATGAATATCGGGAATCCGGTAAAACATCAAATCTTCGACATCGCTGCTGCCGGAAAAAGACCGTGAACGAATGGAACAAACGACGACTGACAAGAATCATTAAACGTGACATACTTGCAACCCTTTCTCAAATTGGTGCAGATTTAAATGCCTCCTGCATACCTTCAGACATTAGTCGAGTCCATGCCACATCGTCTTGCGGCACTTCTGCGTGCTCGCGGGGGCCCTGCACGATATTAGGCAGGTGTACCAGTTTTTTGGCTCTTCAGTGTAGCATGTTATTCAGAAAATTTATTTAATCCCTTACAGACATCAGAACAAACATACAAAACTGAACACACTGCTGGAAATCACCTTCATGCAATGCCTGATGAAGAGCCACGTGATATGGACGGAATTTACGTTGGCGCAGTATCCGTAACAGAATTGTTTTACTTATTCCTATGAACCTGGGATGTTCTCGTGTACCCATGTGGTGGTTTACATCGACAAGTGCCAACGCATCGTGTTGATGCGTCTCGCTCGTAGCAGTCTTTCGTCGCACTCTTTCGTCGCACTCGTATTTCGGAATTCCAATAACCTCGTTACAAGAGACGTGTGCAAATTCTTCGTAATGTTTCCCATGAGATGGGCGTCCGATTAGGATACCTTTCACCATACATTTGGACGGCTTGCTTGGCATTTCTGCCACACTCACCGTAAATACGTAGAGCGTCCAGTTTTTCCTCATTCATGAACTATATTGCGTACGTACAGCCACACACTGCAATACCACTTATCATAACAGATTACGGGGTCTGGTGCTGCCCTGCTATCAGGAAGCGGTCCCACCAGGATGAGTCACGGCGCGTGTTGCTTGCTTACAGCTGTGAGTGCAGGTCCACTGCCCCATGCTATCGGCACATCTAACTTAATAATATTAGCACATTATTTATTTGCGTTTATCTGTAACTTTCCATTGCATATGCTATACCATTGAATTCCTCTTTGCGCTTTCTCCCACATGGCGTTCAAATAAATGTATGTTTCCGGGGGGAAAAATCATATGTGGTTTAATTATTTCTGTCCATACACGTGTTACGAATAGTCACTTTGCAGCACATTACTTGCCCCCATATGTAATTTCATCTAACTAAAACAGCATTTCATTATCTGCAACCGTTCCAGAAATTTCGGAGGTGTCCACGTTGGAGGACGAGCCTGTAGAACTTCCAGCGAATCTCGCATGCTGCGAAAAGTATTAAAAAACCTTTCAATATAGCCAAAAATATCTTCTCTTTGCTGTATCCTAAAAGTGTAACCCGTGATTATATGTGAAACTTGTAAGATACACTGTTTAAATCTGCCACGAATTTTACCAAAGTTCCAGAGTCACCGTTTAAGGGTGCCATCTACCACGATATATTTCACATATTCAGTGCCTAGAATTGTGGGAGCGCCAAGGACGACCTAAGAACGCGTTTAAGATGCGTTGTCACCTCTTCTTGCAAAGCACTGAACTGGTTTATGTTAGATTTTCAGTGTTGATCTCTTTCATTCGTTGGCACAATATTAAAAATGATTTGTGCGTTACATTTCCCAGGACTGCTTTAAATTTCCTTTGCCAGAGTTTTTGTACCGCAAAATTTCAATGAAACTGCCAATTTTAGAAATTGTATGTTCCAAAAAGTGCATTTTATTGATTGAAACAGAAAACAGAAAATGGACTGCTGACGAAAGTTTTTAAGTTGTTCTAAGGGCCGATTTAACCAAGCGAGATAACGGTATTTTATCGAGTTTAAGTGCCATATTATCTACGCTATCTGTCTTTTATGTTTCACCACTTTCGAACGACATTTACGCGATAATCAAACTCTTTTCACGCTTTTGACAGCATGTCCGGTGTTACGGTTTGGATGGCTTTCGTAACTCTCTGTTTGAGGTGGTGAGGGATAAGCGAGCTCGCATTTGACATGCGAATGTGAAGGGGACGGTCTGATGTTTCCTTTATGTGCCGAGAGGTGACACTGGGAGCGTTTGTCGTCGCATTATGAGCGTGTGTTGTGTGTTAGTCCTCATCACGATGGCGACGGAACAACAGAAGGCGTTATGATTATTCAGTTTGCTAAATGTGAATCTGTTACGAGTGTTCAACGTGAATTCCGTTGCAAATACGGACGTTGTCCTCCCGATAGTTGGAGTATCGTGCGTTGGTTTCATCAGTTCCGTGACGCAGGGTGCCTTTGCAAAGGCCAAAGTTCCGGGCGGCCACGTGTGTCCGAAGAGAATGTGCAACGGATTCAACAAGCGTTCGTTCGCAGTCCGAGAAAATCAACTCGACAAGCTAGCCGGGAAATTCAAATCCCTCAATTGACGGTATGGACAGTGTTGCGAAAGCGATTGCTGTACAAACCATACAGGTTACGGCTTGTACAGGCTCTTACCGAAAGGGATAGAGAACTGAGACGTGATTTCTGCGCGTTCGTTCTTGCCCAGAACGAGGTAGACGATGCCTTCATGTCTAAGCTGGTTTTTAGCGATGAAGCGACGTTCCATACAAATGGTAAGGTGAACCGGCACAACATGTGCATATGGGGTCAGGAGCTTCCACATGAAACCACCGAACACGAGCGCTCTTCCCCCAAAGTGAAAGTGTTTTGCGCTGTATCCAAAGATACTGTTTTCGGCCCTTTCTTTTTTCACGAGCCCGCTGTTACTGGAATCCCTTATTTGGAAATGCTTACAGAGTGGTTGTTTCCTCAGTTAGAAGAGGCGGCGGGGACTTAATTTTCCACCAGGATGGTGCGTCACCCATTCGGCATCTAGCTGTTCGCGGATACCTGTACGAGAAGTAGCCCGCAACGCTGGATTGGTCGAGGAGCAGCTGGTGACCAGGCTCTTCATCACTGGCCCCCAAGAAGCCCGGATCTTACCCCGTGAAATTCTTTTTTTATGGGGATACATAAAGGATCAAATGTTTCATCCACCATTGCTGGCTAACATTGACGACCTCAAAACGAGAATTACGGACGCCATCCAAACCGTAACACCGGACATTCTGACAACAGTGTGGAACGAGTTTGATGATTATCACGTATATGTCGTTCGGGCCGCTCGTGGTGGTCACATTGACCATTTATGAAGATATGGTAAACAAACTTCACAGTTCCACGGTTCATTTGATTGGTCAACCAAGGTTGTAGGTTGTTTGGTTTTGATAATATAGATCTTCAATTTCGGGGTATTATTTTATACTCAGATTGTATTTTTCGCCGATTTTGCTCGATAAAACCACAAAGAAGTAAAATATAACTGAATACATTAGACTATTAGCAAATCAATTTGGAAAGTGATTGAGAATTATTATTTGTATATTATTAGCATAATATTAAACAGTAATAAACCCAATATAATCTGGATACAGTAGCAAAATTAATACAAGGATATTCAAGAAAATGTCGATGTATGGAAACTATTTTCGGAAACAGTAATTGCATGGTTATCTTTTTTCTGTATAATACACTTTTATTAAATTATAATACATATTGAATATTTGCATGTTGTTGCAGTCTAAGTTTATTCGCTGCATATGATTCGATATGCAATAATGCACTTAATTTGAGGTTATGAATTCAGGCCTGGATGTAAAACACGTAAACGTTCAAAAACTAAAAAAAAAAATATCAAAATTATGAGTTACACAACAAACTATAACTCGGCCGCAAAAATAACAATAACTTATGAAGCATACATAACACTAATTTTAAGCCTGTATTTTCAGAGGATTAACTTTCACCGTATGGCGTTTATTCCAGCATGTTTGCCTGAATGCGTATTTTTCTTTAAATAAGTGCTCAGTTGTACTATTCGCCCTTTATAAAGTATGTTGTAAGGAAAATAACATTTAAACGATTGATAATATTACATATTGTGTTGATAGAACATTTCGAAAAATGCAATTTTCCGCTAATTATACATTATGCCGATACTTTCCGTTACTATCTCTAACAAAAAAGTGTTTTCTTTGTAATATATTTTTGCTTTGTTGCTTTTTTTTTAGTGGAAATACCATCTCGACTACTAAAAACTATTGACTTTATTAACGTAAAATACCTAACATTTTCTGTTGACTGAGCCATCGGGGTTTTTTTAACACCAAATCCAGATAAAATTATGTATATTTTCCCGAAGAAGTATGTCATGGTGAAACACCCAGATAAAAATCGACGTTTAACTTTTCATCTCTAATTATTTAGATTTTCTGCAAATTTTATCTTTGTTGGTGAAACCAACTCACTCAACTATATCACTCAACTATATCGAGCAGATATTAAATTAGACTTTTTTTCTCTGGAACTCTGCTCACGATCTGGCGACCTACGTTGGAGACATCCTTGTAAGTCTAAAGTCGCGTTCACACTAGCGAACCTAACACGGTCGCGAAAGCCGAACATCGGCCGACATCTTCACCTTTGTAGACGAGACTACGAATGCCGCTACGAACATAATTTTGTTCGATTCTCGCGACGCGCTCCAGTCCACCCGGAGTCGTTATTAATGCTCTCTCGCCTACCCGGTGCTTGAACTGCGTTGCAGTGTGTTTGAAATACACGATTTTCCACAAAAATATTAAACTTGCGTCCAATGTACGAGTATATACAAAAGGAACACACTTAAGACGAGTGCTTTCAAAATGTTACGCACGTTAGAAACATCATTTCAGAGTTTTCCAAAACGGCTAAAAACGTAACTAACTTAAGACCTAACTTAAACTAACACCAATGCCTTACCTAGGATTCGAACCCAGAACTTCCCGCACCCAAGACCGGCGGCGCACCAACCGACTGCGCCACGGAAGGTTTGCTATTTGCATATTGAAAATAAACATTTTGAGAAGTTTTTCATTGCAAGAACTTGTAAACATGCAACTCGAACAAAGGGGCAGTTAAGAGGAACGGAAGAGAATGGAATTACATTTTTGGGCTTGTTAATGTCGCACACTTATACATGGTTACTTCCAACTTTTCTGAGGTCTTACTGAAGTTATTCTTTTCACAATATTCCTCCGCCTCATGCAGACAAAGCTTAACCGAGTGAATAAAATTACGCCAAAGAGACAGCGCACCGTATTCGTGCGCAATCAGTGTAATAATATTTTGCATAAGAACTATTTCTTACTAAGCATTGCCAACACATCTGTTTTCTCCCTGTTCTTATTAACATAAATTATAAATAAAATGTTATAATTTATAGATAAAATATAACTAGAAGTTCAATTTAATAAAAAATAAAAGGTATTTTTATGTTAACTCAATTATAAAATGTTTGTGACGCCATGACATATCAAGGAAAGAACCAAACACTGATTTTTCTAATGTTTGATTCAAAAAGCGCGAAGAAACCGCGAATAGACCATATGCTGGACCACGAACTATTTGAGTCAGGCCAGTGGTTAAGCTAAAATATCACTGGCCTTGCCTCCTCTCCACACAAACCCGACAGCTTAGTAAGCACGGCCACAGAAAACGCGAATTGGAAGAGATACATTGAATGCACAGGTGCAATCACACATCATAACTTTAAGTTTTGTGGAATGATTGCTTTGAGAGATTAGAACATTGAGGGTGATGACGTAATAAATAAAGCCATAAAATTACCTATTTATTTGTTGGAGGATTAATACATTTGGTTTACCAGGTAATGTGGATAGCCTTAAATTTTTCAGTTATGTGATTTGATCATATTCATACTTGTTCAGCAATCGCGTGAGAAAAGAATACATACAACTTAATTTCTAGCCCGAGGTTATTTTGTACACAATTTTAAATAAAACATTGTTCAATGCCACTTTCAGTGAAATTTATTTATCTTCTGAATCGATATTAATGGTATCATCGGTTATCATATTGAAGGTTGTGTGTTGACTCCTGTCGGGTATCGAAATACCTGCTTTTGAAACTTATCCTTTAATACTTTAAGAAAAGAAGTAAAAGGCATCATCACAAAACAGCTTTTTCAACTGTTTTGACATGTATAATTTTAATAAACTGTTAAAACTGATCACATCCTTGCCACGAAATTATAATTATCTCCATAAAGTTATTTCATGACGGGGATTAATTTTTCAATGGCTGTAT
The DNA here is from genome assembly GCA_002778355.1 of Clitarchus hookeri. Classification (NCBI taxonomy): domain Eukaryota; kingdom Metazoa; phylum Arthropoda; class Insecta; order Phasmatodea; family Phasmatidae; genus Clitarchus; species Clitarchus hookeri. Next base: position 188,752 of record NQII01000282.1, on the reverse strand, counting down.
ACCCTTGTCCAGTTGTGCATTATCCACACACACAAATTTTTGTATATTTCTGTAGTATTACAGAAACACTAGCCGTTCAACTCCAATTTCAAATTGTTGTGCTGCCCACAATGAATATNCGGTTTTGACATGTATAATTTTAATAAACTGTTAAAACTGATCACATCCTTGCCACGAAATTATAATTATCTCCATAAAGTTATTTCATGACGGGGATTAATTTTTCAATGGCTGTATACCCTTGTCCAGTTGTGCATTATCCACACACACAAATTTTATATATTTCTGTAGTATTACAGAAACACTAGCCGTTCAACTCCAATTTCAAATTGTTGTGCTGCCCACAATGAATATTTTTATTCCTACTGCAAACATGTTTTCGATAANATTTTTATTCCTACTGCAAACATGTTTTCGATAACCCCCCCGAGATGAATATGAAGCTGCAGTATGTTTGCTGAATAACATTTAACTTGCATATACGTATATTTGTAAACATAACTGAAAATATTTTGTGAAATGTTTAGTATTACAATTTAAATACTAAAAACTTTACCATAGTCAATACTAATTTTCAAACTCTAACAAGAAAACATTACACATAAACGTCAAACAAAATATTTGCGGGGTATTTAAGTATACGAGTGTTTATGGTTCGGATCCCCCCAAAGATTAAAACCCTGTGTGCGCTACTGACTAAACGTGGTATCAAAACGTCAAACTGAAATTGTTTACGTTCATTCATCATTCCATAATCAGTTACTTATTACGATTAAAAATAATTAATTATGTGCGTATTTTTTTATTAGTACAGTTTGTTGCTTATTTTGAGCGTGAGATGATTTAGGCAGCGTCTTCTGGGTATTTCACTGCTAGTTTATATTTAATGCATCGAAAATTGTGCGCTGCCACATTACAGACTTGGCAACTACCGTGTTCTGAAGATAATCTCAGTACAGTAGTGTGCGGAGCCAGGAGTTTTGTTCGTGAAATGCATGTCTGAGGCCCTACTAACCCCCTTAGTAATACGAACTGTGATATCTGGCGCCAGCAGTTGTGAGACAGCTGATAATGTTTATGAATTACGCTATGCGAGAATGAGAGCCTATTACTTAACGTTGGTTTACCTCTACATTTCTACAGGCAATAACACAATCAGGGGAGCCCATCGAAGACGCGCTGAGAATTCGCAGTCTCTACAATCATCAGATGTCGGCGTTCTGTAATCATCATCGTCTTAGTAGTAGTAATAATCATTTTCGCCGTCGCTGCCACCTTCTGTCAACGGAAATTGAGAAAAATAAGAAATATATTACCCAATGATCACAGGCAAGGAAAAAAAAGTCTGTAATGTCGGGAATGTAGCCACCTGTGTGTTGCATATGTGTGGTTAAATCTGGTTGCTTACGTGTATCGTTTTCAAGTGTATCAGAGTTAAATAATGGTATTATCTCTTTAAATTACCTCACGCGGTGAAAACCAAAACTGTAAGTAAGATATGGTGTTTGCACATCCTCTGGGACGAGATCTAACTGTTGTTACCAGGCCATTGTTTTTAAAATGGATGTAGTATCCTCGTGAAGCCATTATGCATTATTTTCAAGGTTTTCTTTGCGAGTATCGCAGGAAAGAATAAATTGAAGCTATATATATTTTTACATATGAAATTAACTGTATATAATTTCACATCTTTCCACCAGATTGGCCGCCAAGCTTCCGTGAACTAATAAGGTTTTCCTTAATATCTCTTACTGAACACTCAAACCCTGCAAAATTAATTATGCGAGTGTACGAGCTTGAAACAGAATCTTGTTGAGATCGGAATCAAGGAAATTTTTATTATCTGCTGTTTCATGTCCGGTAACAAAGGGTTTTATTTATTGTTTATTTATTGAAGCCATACCTTTGCGCTTTAGGTTTCATTCTCATTGGGTATATAATCTATTCGCGATTTCTCACACTTTTCGAACCAAACATTAAAAATATCACCCCATGTATAACGTGTTTCGTTGTTCCTAAATATGCCATTTATAATAAGCGTTTTAGGCTTGTGTTAACATAATCTTATTTTTGGTTAAACTACAAGTTATATTTTTTCATTTAGAACAAAATACGAATAATAACAGAGAGAAAAAAAAGTGTGTTGGTAATGCCTGGGAAGAAATAGTTCTTATGAAAAATATAATTACACTGAGTGCGCACCAATTTGGCGCGTTGTCTCTTCGTTGTAATATTCTATACTTAAAGTTTAGTTTTGATGAGGTGGACAAATAGCCTGAAAGTCAAGGCTTTATAAATGTTGGAAGTAACCACGAATGGACTATGCGAGCAGTAAGCACTGCTATGATTGCCTCGCCGCGAGCAGCGGCAGCACAAGCAAAAATGCGGCCAGTGGTCGTTGCCAAACTATTTTCAGTACACGCCCAAGACCGCTAGTCAACAAAACAAACCCGGGAATATTCTAAGAATCGAAGAACAAGAGTGGACCGGCTGACACGGTACGATTGAGCCAACTACCAAAATTTCGCGGTCATAGCCCCGCCTAGGACCCGGCTGAGCACCAATAGGAAAGAAGGTCGCCAGACAGGGGGGCGGGGACGGGGCCGGGAAGTGTAGTCAGGAGCTAGGACGATGCAACAGGGAGTAGTCGGAGACGTGACAAAGATTTGTAAGGCTGCCGTCTGACCCAGTGATCTGAGGGTGAGTGTCTACCCTCTAGTGTGCGAGAGCGAGCCTGGCTCCTTTCTCCTACTGCTCCCTATGATCCCTTCCTTAGTAGTGAGTTAAGGTAGCTAACTAGATTTTTTGTCGACAATATCTAATCACATCACTGAGGAATTATCGCTTGGAAGTAAGTTGCTGAGTTAACTGTGATTCCATACCTTCCTTGTCTTGTTAGGTTAAACTCGTCCGCTAGAAATATGGCTGTATGAAAATGTGTTAAAATAAATTTTGTTTAAATAGGCGAAATGTTTTGTTTAATCATATTTTGCTTAATGATATTCTAATGACTCGTCTACAGTGAGGTCATTATAGGCGGAACAAACTGCTCAGACAAGAAGGAACGGGGAAGGAATGGGCCAAGGCCTGCGTTAAGGAAGCATTATAGCATTCGGCTAGAGTGATTAGGAAAATATACAACAAGGTCGTTCAAAGGCCAAATATTTTTTTCTATATTTTTAAGGGAATTTTATGGTTCAGTGACATATACATGATAATTTAATAAAAATCTAGCCTTGAAAATTTTTTTTTATGTTCTCTTTTGGAGTAGAAATGAGAACTTAAATTTACCGTGATGCGTACAAATTTCATGAAGTTAAACACGGATTTAATTTCTTCTAAAGACTTTCTTAGAGGCACAGTTGCAGGTCTTTTTTTTTAACCTGATTTGACGGTAAAGGTTTGATTTAGAGTTATTTTGACTTTAAATTTTATCTCTGAAGTTAAAGTTAAAATAAGGGCGAATCATATTGCTAGTTCCCAAGAAAATTTTCTTCGTACCATTCTGATGACATGAATAATTATTTGGGNAAATTACAAGTGTCTCTTGTTCCTTTCGTTCGTTTTGAAAACGTTATTTTCTACCATCGCCATACTCTTATCAGATTATATTTTGATATCAAAACGAAAAAATACGTAATATTCCAAAAATGCAGAAAATAACCATCGACTCTTGCTTGACTGGCCTAAACCGAAACCAGGACGGAGAGACGGGGAAGTGAACAGGAGTGCTCCCGAGTCCACGGTGTTACCACTCCGCCACGTTGCTCGATTATTCTTATAAGATAAGGATTCTGAACATGGAGTATTGGACACGCGGTTGGTACTAGACTACAAAGCTTGATTAGGTCAAGTACTGCACTCAATTTTCAGTTCCCCAACAATGCAAGTGCGCAAGAGCANCTAGACTACAAAGCTTGATTAGGTCAAGTACTGCACTCAATTTTCAGTTCCCCAACAATGCAAGTGCGCAAGAGCAGTAGTATGAAACTACCCAAGGTTTAAATTGATAAGAGTCTTAAGTGCTCAGATTGTGTGGGTGACCAAGAGCATGGATAGATCATTCGGAAGTAGATGGTTAGGTTGCGAGCTTGGAGAAAAGTNCTAGACTACAAAGCTTGATTAGGTCAAGTACTGCACTCAATTTTCAGTTCCCCAACAATGCAAGTGCGCAAGAGCAATAGTATGAAACTACCCAAGGTTTAAATTGATAAGAGTCTTAAGTGCTCAGATTGTGTGGGTGACCAAGAGCATGGATAGATCATTCGGAAGTAGATGGTTAGGTTGCGAGCTTGGAGAAAAGTCTTTCAAAATTGTGTACTTATAGTTACAGGGTTCTACAAATTCAGTTCACCATCCATACAATATTCTCATTGCTCTCATATAGATTCGGCCAATGTTAGAGACCAAGCTGGGGATGAAACTGGAAATCTTTGGGCCACAAATTAAGGTGCGGCGATAAGAGGGTACCTTGCGACTATGCTGAATATACTTCTCAAATAAACTTTGCAGTAAAAAAAATATATTTTAAATAACTTTTTGGTTATAGCTAATTAAAAGCGAGTATCATAACAATTTTCATTCTATGCATACAGTAGCGGCGCGGAAGAGGAAAAGGATGATTTATTTGGGTGAAAGTTTTCCATATTACTCCTTTACATATTTCATAAAGCAAGTAACTGTCACGCTATTTGATTATAGTTGTGAGACTTGTATTTCTTGCATGTATAATGGAGGTTGTGAAATGGATACCGTTCTCATTGGAAGTGCATTGAATAATATTTTTTTGCTACATTTAAGTATGTACAAGGGAATAATTGCAAGGGAATTACAAGGGAATAACTTAATAAATTTTAAAATAAATTCTGAAATACTTTTTATTCATTTTTTTCTTTTTTCACTCTTAAAACAACCACGGGAGAAGTTAAAGTTATCAAATATTTCATAAGTATTTTGAATTTTTAAAATAATTTTTAGGATTTTAATATTGTTTTGGGCATTTTGGAAAAGGGAGGGAACGGTGGTGTCGGATTTCTATTTGAGGTCTGTGTCTCACAGAAAACTCGTTAGGAAAAATTTTCACCGTTCTGGGTATTGGAATTGAAGCAAGAACATCAGTGTCTGTAAGAATGGTGATTATTAATAAGTGTGCCAAATGTTGGTCTGAAGGTAAAAAAATTAAGTTTTATGTATTTATTTGTTACGTTAATATTTGTGTAGCCAGTCAATGATCCCAGAGGTTCGCACTGACGTTAGCTTCCCTGGTGCATAATAAGAGTGGCCCAGAACAGTGTTACTAACCTCTTCAACAGAACTCCACTTTATACAACGTATTTTACAACATGGCTACGTCGCAGCAGTAAAAAAAAAAAAAAAAAACTGGAAATAATGGTTTTCGATTGTACGTAACCCAACAGGAAGTAAATCGACTGATCTGGAGGCTAATTCGCTTGATTGCTAGTGCAGCGTACCCACAGTACATGACTGATGGGGGCAACCCTGGACGTGAGAGATACGGGGTTGTAATGGCACAGGTAAATTTCAGGAAGACCCGGGGTTGTATGCAGTTGTTAACTCGTAGCCATATTTATGTGATGTAATGTGCAAACACCGGTCCGTGTTTAAAGCCTGGTGCCGACAAGTCAAAACGAATTCCTTCCAGTGGCATTCCCATTAGTCTATACGAACATATGTTAGACGTCTAACTCTCATACGATTAAGAGGTCAAACAAGTAATGGTTCACGCTCGCCCTCCGGCATAACTCAGGTTACTAACTCTGATATAGTAATGAAATACTTCCGTGATCACATTAATAAAGCGATCCTGTCATTATAGCGCTCCTGTGCAAAAATTTTGACCTGTATTTACTGCACTGTACCAACAACTGGTGTTTGAAGATATTATACCAGTGGAATGACCGGTGTTACAGTAAATTCGATATGCTCATAGGATGTTCGATGGACCGCTAAAATAACTACAAGTTTCTTCCTTCCTCTTTCCTTCTTTCCAATAATGAAACTGGCGTTTGTTCGGTTATCGACGGGGCGTGGCGCTGGAGGTCGTTAAAGAGTGAATTAAAATAAAGAAGGTAGATAAAGGACACGGACGGGAAGCGCCTAGCTCTTTTAATCTCTTTTGCAAGGCACTAAAGCCGGTCATGGACGCTAAAAGAACTGACCCACTTGTCCGGGTGAGAAACCGCAGCAACCTATTTACCTGAAAGTAAAAATATTCATCTTTCTCCGTAAATCAGTTGTTTGTTTCTGTCATTTTGAAGCTGGTCCATTACAGTTGTTATTTTGCACTCCGGAGTTTGTAAAAACTCATTCTTTTGGTCTTCTAAGACCGACGACAATCGAGACTAATCGAGTACAACAATGAAACCAACAAGTGATGACAAATTATTATTTCGCCTCCTTTACGCTATTACTGAATTAGTTCGCTTTTTATTTAGTGCCTGCGTTATTGTGCACATGCCGGGGCGCAACTTAAAAACCTCCCTATTCCACTACATCTCGCAGAAGAGCCGTTAAAGTAGTTACTTTCATAAATGCCCCTTCAGGGTAGAGCCGAATATATGGGAGTATTTTGATACTTATCGCTATAGCCAAGAAATTACTCGACATTCCGTAAACTGGCCGAGATGAAATTGACGCTGCATTAAAAATTGGATCATTTTTAATTAATTTTAATTGGTAACGTTTCTGTTTGGAAAGTGAGTTGTATTACTTCACTAGACGCTTTTTTTTTTGTCAACATGACAGCATTTCAAATAATAGAGCATTTATGAATGTAATAGTGACCCTAGCTATAATCCCACAGTTCTACTGTTGAACGCAACAAATTTTCATCTCTAAATGCTTGTTAATTTTATCCGGTTTCTTCTGCGTACTTGTATTTTTCGAAACAATAAGTCTAGAGAGAAAGCGTTTGTTGAACATTAGTAATGCTATTTAATGCGTGTCACTGCTCTTCTTCGTTGTCATCATTCATATGATTTCACTGTAGAAGTCTACAGGATTTGGCAGGAGGATTCTCATTGGTCACTGATATTCGAGAATCTGTTAAGTTTCTCTTCGAGTAACATACCTCAAACAAAAACGTAAATCACAAAGCAGTTTCAATGCAGACATTAAGCTTCATGGCACGTATCACGTATTGGAGTCATCACAGCAATTTAGAATTGTCGTTCACACACTTGCAGTGGTGCCAATTTTTAATAACCAGGCAGGTTTTCGGAACGTTTAGTATGCTCATATATTATAATGGAAAATATCGTACGAATCGGTGACGAAGTCAAAACGTCGTATTAGGTGCACAAAATGTGTCGTGTAAAGTTGAGCGTGGTCGCTGTCCCTTCTCATAATCCTGGTTGGTAGGAGAATAAGAATAGTATGAAAGATAGAATTGGTGTAATAGAGAAGAAGCTGATAATACAATTCAAGTTAATTGTGGCAATATCGGATACAAATGAGGAAGTATAAATAGTTATGTCGCTAGGAGGACTGAAAACGAACACTAAGATGGCGTACATCGTTCATGCCATGTGATTGTTTTTGTGAGAGATGGTAAAGAGCAGGAACTATGCGTTTCATGGGGGAAGGTTAAGGAGGGGGAAGGCGCTATACGTAGTTACCATCTTAACGCTGGTTTAAGCGTATAGTAAACAATGTCTTCCTTTCTTTTTCGTGGTTTCGATTTAGTGTCCGATGGAAGTAGGCGCAGAAAAAAGTCTACCGAATTATGAATTACTGACACAAATTATATTTTATAACCGAATTATTGTGTCGTGTAGGATCTCTATTCAAGATACTTAACCCCTTCGGACCCAAGAGAGGCTTGGCGCGATTGCGTTGGAAGTGTCGCAGATTCAATGAAAGTATTGCTGCAGACACCAAGCAAATAAACGATAGCGAAAAATATGAAACTGATTGGACGTGTATATCCAACTCTAAAATTGTACGGTTCACAGAAATGCAAGCTTTTTTTTTACTTGTGCCTTTTTTTTTAGTGTGTATATTGGTAATAATGCTGTGGGAGCAATAATTTCATGAAGGTGTTCATAAGCCTACGTAGTTTCGCTTTAGTTATTTGTTTGTTTCAAATGTCGTTGAGTACTTCTCTAATGGTGGTATTTTTTTTAATGCTATATACAGAAATGCATATTATTTCAGTGAACTTTATCTGCGGGTTTTGCTTCGCTGCTTTATTTACAATGTTTTAAAATCGTGCACTCTAAAATTGTAACGTTAACAAAACATTTTTAAAAGCTGTTTTAAAAATTTGAGTAACTGACGCGCGCACGCCATTGGTGTTCATAATGAACTGCAGTTAGTTTTAACGTCGCTTAGCGTTGGTGCACGCGCCGTGGCTGTGCTTCTTGTAACATGGACATGCTAGGACACGCGACTAGTCGTGCTACTGAGAATGACGAAATGAGAACATTTTAACTTAAATTTTCACTCTTTCCGGAGGTTTGCATGCTCGTTATTCAGGAAATACAGTGCATGCCAGAAAGTTAAGACAGCAGTTGTTTCTACAAACGGAAAGTAATTAACATGGAAGAGTTTCATCATACACACGTTTGTGTGATAAATTGCATTACATAAAACAGGTCCATTACATTCAACCCTCTCTCGTTATACTTGAATTGTGTTTATTTGTGAATCCCTGAAGTGTCAAGGACTCTAAACCAAAATCTCAAAAGTCATGAAATTCCAGGCGCCCACGGCCGCTGTCATATCTGCCTCTGTTTTGCACACACCATGCAAATAGTTTTAAACCTGACCACCTGAGCAAAACATTCAAATTTATCACTTGTCACTGTGTCNTCATATCTGCCTCTGTTTTGCACACACCATGCAAATAGTTTTAAACCTGACCACCTGAGCAAAACATTCAAATTTATTACTTGTCACTGTGTCANTTTATCACTTGTCACTGTGTCAAAAAAAAAACATTTAGAGGTGAAATTAAAAAACCCCAGATGTGGCCAAAATCCATGTTTACTACCCAGCACAGTGCTAATTTATAACGATCTAAACCTTGCTGTTTTGTCATTTACACAAAACTGATCTGCAACAATATATTTTAGAGAACTTTTACTGTACATTCCATCCATATTGCGTCAAAATTATACCAAAATGCATGTCTTTAAAACGATTTTCCATGGTGATGAGCCAATATCAAACGTAATACATCTCTCCAAGTATACAGTCACTGAAATTTTGTTTGCGTAATAACACATTTCTCACAAAAAAAATCCTGTATCTAAGCGTATTAGAATTTAGGGGGAAATGCTTGCTCAAACAGTGTCAGAAAGTCATATACTTACCTCATTAACATGACCGGTGAAATCCGGGAACTGAAATCAAACCGGACCCAAACCGAATTCGCAGTTTAAAGGCACAGATTTCACCTGTGCCCCCCTCCACTTCAAATCATAAAGTTACCCGAAATAAAACTTGGCAAGCCTGTTATTCAGTTTCCTTCAAACTATCGAACGAAATCATGACTTTTCAAATACACAAAATGCGCACAGAGCATTCAGTAATTTCTCACTTGTTATCTTAAGTCGTGTTTGCATTAAAGTGGTTGTTTTTAAGGGAGCCAAAACGATTGGCAGGACTACAGAACCATTAACGCTGTTTGACGAGGTGTTTAGGCTCTGTCATAGCAGGGCCGTCAAGACGTGGGCTGCACACGACACTGCAGTAAGTTTCCCTCGGACCACCATCTTTCGGAGTGTCTCACTCGAGGGAGACCGTATAAAGGTCTCCAGAAGGTCGCCGCAGTTCATTTTAAACCTGGTGTAAGAACAGCAGACAGACTCCCGCCAAAGGATGGCTACTTCGTCAACGAAAGGCGAGTATGCTTTTTCCGTAATGCCTTGTAGGTTTTTTTTTTACTTAACAAGGTAACTAATAAAGTTGCTAGCTTACGGGGGAAATTGAGATACTTGGCATTTCTACTGAATTATCAGTAAAAGTGTTTTTTTTAATTAACTAAAGATTCTGCTTTATGTAGGTTTAATAATGGTCGGGCGGAGGTCCTTTTCACAATACAATTAGGTAGGTAATACGTGCCGTCCAGTATAACTGGATGCATAAGCTCATTCACATATAAGGACTTGGTTAACTCATTTCCACCGTAGGTGTGAAAATCCAAGTGTTCACTTGCCCAAAGATACGCCTTGGGCTAGAGTCATGTCGTTTACAGATATGCCAGAAAAACTAAAAAAAAAAAAACAGACCAGCCCCTGCGAACTATAGCAGTGGTCCCTTAAGCGTCCATTGCTTCGTCCACCAGCTTTAAAGAAGGTGATCATGCAGCATCGTATTACAGTTTCGAGTTTCAGAAAGGTGTTCGCCGATTTGCATCGAAGCTGATAAGGAAATAGTTTAATTACGTGTGATGAATTAATTTGTATTCATATTAATAACATAGTATATATATACAGTAGTGCCAAAACAACATATAAATTGTTCAGTTTCTATTTAAAATCTTAAGCGTGTTTGGTATGTTTGTATGACAGCTGGGTTAAATCGTTTGAATTCCCTACATGTAGCACTTTATCAAAAGTTTTAGGTGGCCCCTTAAAATAATAATTTCGCGATAATTTGAATATGCAGTTTATTTAAACAGCTTTTGTTGATTTTAACCCATCCGTGTCATGCTGATAGGCTACTATGAAAATGGGAGGGGTCTTCTTACATAATAATTTAGTTAACATCAAAAATAGGTTGCACTTACGGTAAGTGACGACCTGGATTCCAACTTAAAAACTTTATGACTTGGGCTACGGACGTCGCCTTTAAAACTATCGAACGAAAACATGACTTTTCAAATACACTAAGCGCGCACGCATGCGCAACACACAACTTTATGCATTTCCTTGAAAAAACTAGGAAACATGGCATCAGTGCTGTCGCTACCCTACAGCCAGTTTTGACTACTTTAAAGCCACGTAAATTAATTAAAGAAGTCGTGTATTTGTACAATAGCACGCAGAGGTTCTGAATTGGGGTTGTGAAACAACTAATTCATCTAAAGTGGGCGCATCAATAAAACCATCCTCGAAAATTAATATAAACTATACAGAAATAGTCTAATTAACTCTAATTGTTGTCCTTCTCCTCAGTAAAAATATGGAATTTCGACTACCAAAGTATTTTTGTAAAATAAATGTTTACGCTTGTATAGAGCGATCCTTTACATAAGGAGTAGCAACTGCACCCCATTACACCCTCTTACGCACGCCTTTGTAAATTTAAGTGTTCAGTTAAGACTTAAGCTGCTACCCTGGTGATAGGCGGACAGTATTGATACGCTTGCATGCAAACATTATTTTATAAGCTTGCTTTTATAATAAGTAGAAATATTTGTGGTAAAACAAACGTATATTTTTACAAATTTAAACTAAACGTGTCACCTTACTGTATAGTGCTTAATGAGAAAATTAAATCTTCCCATGTAAGTAATTTTCCTGTTATATTTTTTTCCTCGAAACATAAAAGTAATACCATAAATTAAAGTTGAAATTAATGTAGATTGGTTAGCCTTGGTTCTTTTGCCCCTCTTAAAACTTATCTTCTATATAAACTTGCATTTTTGGTGTCACGTGCGAAGTCATTTGGTTTATTTCCTTCAACCGTAACGTCAAACTTGACATAGCGTTTACGTTTAACTTACTGGGGTGTCTTGTGTGCATCTGTAGTACCAGTCTTCGACCACTAAAGACAGTGGTCAGTTAGTGAGAGGTTTTCTAAGAGCTCTGCGTAGACGTAGGAATCATTATGGTAGCTTAAAATTGAGTTATAAATAACCATAACGATCAGCGAAACGATGATGCTGAAATAATAAGTAAAATTTCAGTGATTGCTGGGATACAGTTTTCACTCATTCGTAGCAGTTTTCACCGTATGTCCTGCGGTTGCACCTAATCAGAACTCTTGTTAGTAATTTTACAGTAATATAATTGCTCGGTGTTCTGTATACCGAGTTCAAGTTTAAAATAATTCTGTGTAAAACAAGAGTATTGTAATTAAAAATGCGGAAGTAAAATCTGTGAGAAGTCCAGTGTGCTTTTTTGAAGACTCTTTGTGTTAATTTCCTAAATGTGTACGTTTCGAAACAATTCCAAAGAACTGCTTGTTATCTCGCGTGTAAAGGCCGATTTGAAAGCGTATGCCTTTTTTCGTGTCTTAAAATATACACACTAAGTCCGAATCAGTGATATCAATCAGTGAAATAACATTCACTGAAAGTCAGTTGATAAACTACTGCTGACCAGCGAATCAAGCAAATTAACTGGGAACAAGTGACTTATAGCAGTGGAATTCTTGACATTCAGTGAAATTCACAAATAAATCAGTGAAATTCAGCCGCTATGTTAAGCTGGCCGCCTGGTTGAAGGAATTGTGCACGTCTGAGGCCTAAAAGCGTGGGAGTGATAGGGGCGACCGAGACATGCGCATAAACACTCTCATCGCCTCTACGCGCAAAACGCTGAACTGTGAACTGGCGTGCAGTCTTGCCGTCGATTACGCGCCTCTATGAGACTTTAGTGGAGACACCGCCATATTATGGCGTAATAATAAAAAAAAGTGTTGATGAACGTCTCTATTCCTTTTTTAATGTTTTATACTGGAATGTTCGTACCTAAAAATGATTGTGAAAACACCCGTTTGAGCCATTTTCACTATCACAAAAGCATGCTTTAGAGAGAAATGGAGGAACTGAAAAACATATACAGACGCGTAAAGTTTCTTAAATGCTATTCGTAAGTAGACCTCACTCAGTCTGGTATTTTAATAAAACGTTTTCTGCTGGAGCTCTGCACATCGTTCGGCGGCCACCTTAATTAGTTATCTGGCACTGATTATCAGTTGCGCAATTTTCGCTGTTTTCATTTATTTGGCTCAATTCTCGCTGTTTCAAGTGTAGTGTGTAGGTCCTAAAAATGTTGAGAATACTCCATGCTGTTAAAAACACACAAGAACTTTGTTTGGCCATATTGTGAAATAGTACAGCATGTTAGAAACTGAGTGTGAAATCGCACTGTATGTCTGCGTGTTAAGAGTTGAGATGGGCCCAGGGATTTCTGTAGCAATTTCGTTTATATTCTTTTTCGTGCCGACAACCTTGGAACCGACTGGTCTATATGGTGGGCGAATAAGAGAAGCGTGAAGCACCTTATGCCTTAAACACGTAAAAAAAAAAACTTTTTGTAAGTCCTGGATCTGAGTTTTCTCTCAGGGAAGTGAACATACACCTAGAAAACTGGCAAGTGGCAGTCGGGTACTACTACTCTCTAGTAACTACACGCCGCGACCGGTGTTTTGTTAGACTGAATAAAAGTAAATCACCCCTGGAAAAGTTACAACCACAATACTGTTAGAATTTTCTCAAAATTCAGTGGGCTAAACCAGGTTCGTTAAGGGATGGAGGTCTCTATTACATAAGAGTTAATTATACATTTTATTTACAATTACCACAAACAAAATTCTCTCTAGCCAAATCATCACAATAAATTGATATAACTTGCTGTTTACAATTAATGAATTCAATCAGTGCAATTGATAATTACCTCGAAGAAAGTAATGTAATTAAATGATTAAAAATCAGTCCAAATAGACAGTGAATCAAAATCTTTTCAATTATTTTATAAATTATGTGTCCATATTTGACAGTTCCAATATTTACAATAAAATCCGTATTACATGTTCATTCAATTCCACCTCAGTTTAGTCCAGGTCCCACTAGTCCGCAATGTAATAGAGTTCTCCGAGCGCCCTCACACACAATAGCCTTCACTCGTCGGGTATCAGGCCCTCTCGTCCGTTCAAACCACAAACATCTCGTCCGCTGTCGCTTCGTAATCTCCCGTCGTCGTCCGTCCCCTTCGCCGATGTGTCTCGCTGCACCACGTGTCGCTCGAGTACTAACTCAGCCAATTGGCTTCCACAGAAATACTCCCGACCCTTGTACCGCTGCAATATTTATAGAGTCGTAGGCTATCGCCCAAAAATTTATCTAAATACTGCGTTGTGCCGAGGGTCCTAGTTCCCATAATATTCTTGCGCATCCTCTAAACTCGCCGGCTTCTCCAGCAAGGGGGAGGAGGAGAGGCTGTGACGCCAGCATCGACCATGTGCTATACGACATATGGCCTGACACAACATTCAATGAACGCGATGAATTATCTGCATATATAAATGAACATATACATGACCTAGAGGTTAGTTGTTATTGAACCAGCAAATCAGTAACATCTTGGCAGGAGTCAGTCGGCAGGAGTAGTGTATGAATTCGCTTGAAGACGATGCAATTCACTGACGATGTGAAATCGAGTATGTCCTGTACGACTACATGTGTACCTTCAACGACTGCCCAAAAATTAAATGGTAAATAATGCTTTTATTTTGCCAAATCCTTCAGTAAAAGTTGTAATGCATGGTGACATGAGAAGAGTGACTGTTTGAAGAACCCATTTCATGCTTTTCTATGCTGCTATAAATGTTCCAGGCAGTTCACTCGAAGAGATAACTTAAATAAACACATCAAAACTGATAAACGTAGTGTTTTTACGCCCACTGAGAAACAGCATGTGACGACTTCTTTACCTCCTGTTAATAAACTACATAAAATGATAGCACATGGCGAGGGAACTCGCATGATGAAGCATTACGACAATGACCGCATGCAGTTTATGCAAGGAGATACATTAAAGGAACACTTCGAGGTCTGCAAGAGTTCGTCTACTGGAAGCCAGCAAGTGATGTCGCCAATACACCGTGCTGCATCGCTGGGTACTGATTCAACAGACTATTATGATGGGACAGTTAATGCTAATGACAGAATGAGTGAAGTAGAGTCGGTTTGTGTGGAATGTGCACTTGCAAGACTTCCGCGTGAAGTCGACGATCTTCAAGAAAAACGGCCTTCAGCTCTAAATACTAATGATGACCATGCGACTCCTAGAAAGAAAAGGAAACGGGAAATTAAGGATGAAACAGGAGGTTAAGACGATCATGAAGACAGCATTGATGATAATGACTATGAAGACAGTGTTGATGAAGTATTTAATGAGAAGGATGATGATTCTCTCGACGTCCCCACACATTTCACCAGCGAGTGTCCTTCGACAAGTGGCGTGAGGAAGGCCGAAGGCGTCAAGAAGGCTCGTTCAATTGCTACAACGAGCGACATGAAGAAGGCGGAGGATGCTGAGAATACTGACTTCATATTTCCCGAAGACCCAAATAAACTTGTTGCTCGATTGGGGACATGTCAGGGAAGCGGGCAGGCCATTGCAATGGTTGGTCATGACTGAGGGGGAGTTTATGGGGGGGGGGACTGTATGTTCTCATCCGCATACCGCTGGGTCGTCAATGTTCCTCGTAACACGACGAGAGCTAACTTAGGCTATCGCTTCCCAGACCATAATGCTTGCTGTGGGGGAAGTGTGCCGCTCATTAGCGAAGTTGGGGTTGTGGCGTTCACCAGGGTCCCTCCACACCTAGGCACGATGATCATCAGTTCCGATAACGAAGCGGCAGTCGTTACTAAATACCACACATCACTAGTGTTTGGCGTTCCACATTGCTCTGGCCTGGTGCCACTGCAAACGGAGCCACTGCTGTTGCAGAGTTAATGGTAGCACACATAATGGCCGCTGGGATCGCAGATTCGCCTCCGCATGGCGTCGGGAAATAGACTGTGGCACCTAGGAGCCTCAACACTGGGTAGTACTGTGGACCAGGTCGCCATGGGAACCCTCGCACCTGGTACACGATCCATCGATTCTCTCGACTGGTTGTCGACCTCATCCATCCTGAACCGGTTCTCCGTGTGTGGCTCTCTTCAGGTATCCACTGCTCCCATGATCATCGGGCAGTATGGTCCGACGATCCACATGGTGGGCTATAAGGCGATACGACCACCCTGCGATTTTCAGCCCGATTATGAGTCCTCTCTCGAAATCCGTCAGTTGCGTGCAGTACCGACGCCGAGCAGTTCTGTTTAACAACCGGCCAGTCTTCTATGGTTGCAATAATTTGTATTACCATCCAACCAGTCGAATACGAAGCTATGTTGTAATTCTCTCTGTAGTGGGGTAGAGGTAAATCAGTATGCGCCTATTTGCCAGATTAGTGTGTGCAGGTCGATTCATGTGTGTGTGTGCTATTTCATACCCTCCACTCCTACATGCAACGGTAACTTTGCGACGCACCTGAATGTGTACCTTTATTTTCTTTACATGCGTGGATGGTTGTTACATGTTCCCGAACTTCAAAGGTTTGGAAATGGTGACCAACTATTCTTGTAACAGGGCTTAAGGCCTACTTGCCCTTATCTCCTGAATTGCAGTCGGAAGTGATGAATGTGATATAAGTTTGGCAGTCGTAGCTTCGGCGGGTGGGAAACGTCGGGTAACTATGCTTATAAGAGGGCTTAAGGTGTACTTGTCCATACCATCCTGTTTGGCATCGGAGGTGAGGCCTATATCAATTTGGTGACTATAACTTCTGTTGGTGGGAAATGGCAGCCAACTATGTTTATACGAAGGCCTAAGACGTATTTGACCCTGCGGTCCTTTTCGTCGTCGGAAGTGATGCCTATGTTATGAATTTTGTGACTATAGCCGTGGTGGGTGGGAAATGGTAGCCAACTATGCTTTTACGAGGGCTTAGGGCGTATTTGACAATAGTATCCTGTTCATTGTCGGCTGCGATGCCTATGTTATGAATTTGACTACTGTAGCTTTGGTGGATGGGAAATGGTGGTCGACTGTGGTCGACTATGCTAGTAAGTGGATTAGGACGTGCTTGACCCTGCGGCCCTGTTCATCGTTGGAGGCGATGACCATGTTATGAATTCGGTGACTATCTTAAATGGTTTGGAAATTACATACAACTATTCTTATAAATATGACTTAGGGCATTATCGACCCTGCGGCCCTTTTCGTTTTCGGGGTGATACCTATGTTATGAATTCTGTAATTGTTTCTTAAACGGTTAGGAAATTACAGCCAAATATGCTTATAGGTGGGCCTAGGACGTACCTGGCGCACGTGCGGTGCGACTCTAGGCTAGCGTGCGCAGGTGGAATGACAGAGCATGAGACTCGTCCCTGCCAGGATGTCAGGTGAAAGGACACCAGAAGTAATATGAGAAAACCAAGGTGGATGACAGAGCATGAGACTCGTCCCCGCCAGGACGCTAGGTGAAAGGAGACAAGAAGGAATTTGAGAAAATCAAGGTGGAATGACACAGTATAATGAGAGAAATTGNGGTGGATGACAGAGCATGAGACTCGTCCCCGCCAGGACGCTAGGTGAAAGGAGACAAGAAGGAATTTGAGAAAATCAGGGTGGAATGACACAGTATAATGAGAGAAATTGCATAATAGGGAAATGAACTCGAACATTCTTCAGGCAAGATGGATGGTGCTGGCATAGATTGATAGAGCGTTAATGTCAGATTACCCCCTCAAACCCCCCAACTCCAAAAAGGAGTTATTAGCCACATTGTAGTCTCATACTATTTTCGGACCGAGTGACAGTCATGAATTTTGGTAAGGGAAATTTCTGTGGAAATGTTTTCTGGTTTTCAGGGGAATGGGGGTATTTTGGGCGTTTATAAGTAAAAAAGTGGTAATCTGAGAGAAAAAAGGTAAAATGGCTGACGTTGATAAGGAATGACAGAGTAAGAAGTGGCCTCGGGACATAATCTAAGATGGTCGCCGGCTTGTCCCCTTGTCCCCGCCAGGACGCCAAGTTCGCTAGAACCCCAATTTTCTAACTACTCGCAACATTTCACCACATGCTGAAATCCGGATCGTCTCGTCTGGAATCGAATGGAACACGGTTCGCTTTGGTGGGAGACGATTAGTGTGACCACCACACCACCGCGGCCCCAAATGTTAGTTAATGAAATACGTTAAAAAATCGAGGTATTTCTACAAAACGGTTGCATTTTCATGCTCATAGTGTATATTTTGTTACCATACACCCTTTGTAACTATATATTCCAACATGTTATACACAGCCAAAAGAAAGCAATTCACCGAAAGTTTAGTTCTGGGAGTGCAACACTTCTTAATGGACCGTAACCCTCCCTGTGGCATATCACATTACATTCCGCATAAATTAATTATGTGGTTTGTTTGCAGTGAAAACTGTATCGTTACCGCGTTCTCTCAGTTTGATCAGTGTCTACTTCACGTGCTCATATTTCACAAGCTTTATCCAGTCTATTACAGTGGTGTTACGACCAGGCACATGCACGGTATTTGAAAATGAGAGGTGCTGCACTGGTAGGGAGAAAGCTATATTCACTTTGCCTTCATTTTCTCAATGAAAATAATTTTCTGGTACAACCCAATTATTCAAGGGGCGACAGCACAGCATCACTTTTTAGGGGATAATTAAGACTGAGATTGAAATAGTTTCCTTATAATTTTTAAAATGTTATTTAGTTTAGTTTTTTTCCTCGCTACCTCAAAATCCCTCCAGTTTGCACGCCCTTGGTTATGATCTACTAAGCTTCTTTCACCGTTAGAACCATCATATTTACCGGAACTGGCTGCTTCTGTAGCCTTAAATTTTGCACCCTACCTGGATATAATTTTTACGACATCAAAAGTAAATTCATCTCGAATTTGCGGAAGAATTTAGTTTTACATAACTGAAAACCTACTTTTGAGTGGAACGAAGCCACAGCAATTATTGACGTTTTGGTATACGATATATTAAGTAAATTTTTAATCACTTCGCCCCAATAATGCGCTTCGCAACATCATCATAAGCTGGACAACATTGACTCTTCGGGTAGCAGAGTTTCTGTGCAGCAAATGAAGTTTCCAGGTAAGCCTCCACTTCAGGTACTAGCAAGGAAGTAAAATAAAAGAGAAACCAAATTTATTTAATTTAAATGCCTTACAAGATTTTCGAAAAGGTGATTAAAAATTTTATTTACTATGTAATAGCAGTAATGTGCAGTATAAAATTTTCTATTACTTACAACAAAATTTGTTTCAAGATTTCTTAAAAACACTGAATATTCAAGAAATATGCTTCGAAAAAGCACAAGTGTGAGCGGGTATGGATGTGAAATTCATAAATCAATCGATGTTTACCTGGCGTGTACACAAGCGTGGCAGGTGCAGCCTTGGGCTAAAATCTCCACGGACCGTGTCTAAAACTAGCCACACCCCGGGCCAGGTCTCACCCCTCCCACCCCTCTCAGCAGGGGGCACTGCAGTGCGACGGCGCAGAATTATAGAAGATTCGTGTTTAATTCAGTACGTTTGAAATCGAACACTGACAAAAATGTCCCTCTAGTCGTAACTTCTTATGTTTTAACGGGCAGAGGCCGCGGTGGTGCAGTAGTTAGAGTACTCGTCTCCCACCTGTGATTCGTTTCCCATCGGGGTCGCTCCCAGATTTTTGCATGTGGGAATCGTGCCGAACGATGCCACTGATCGGCGGGTTTTCTCGGGGATCTCCAGTTTCCCCATCTTGCATTCCGGCGCTACTCCATACTCACCTCGCTTCATCCTCATTGGCTTTCAAGACCTTGCTGTTAAGAGCCGCCCAAATCTCTTCACTCACGTTTTAACTTGCGCTCTGACCGACATGCCCCAGTATAGGTGGGCAACAGATTACGGAAAGTAGTTATATGTCTTAGCTTCATATAAATAAATGTTTTTATTTTGCGTACGCTGGGACAATTGACTGTATTTCGCCTTGTTTTGTGTTCATATGAATAAGAACAAGCATACCAGTGTTAACTTTCCTTACCATTTCACAGTTTAGCTTTGTAGGCGCATCAATTAAGTAATTAAGCACTTAGCAATAATGTTATTTATGAAAATGGTGGAAGGATACAAAATGTGCAGAAGAAAAGTGCTCAATCAGTTATAGTCAATTCACTGTTAATTCCAACTTTTCTGAAGCCCTGCTAAAGTTCTACTTTTAGGATATTCCTCCGCCTCATGCAAAAAAAATCTTAACCAAATCTAGAAAATTACACCAAAGGAAGAGCGCACCGCATTCGTGCGTACTTAGTGTGATAAAATTTTACATAAGAACTATTTATTGCTAGGCATTACCAACACCTATTCTCTCTCTGCTTTTATTCATATTAATTAAAAATGAATTATAATGTATAGATAAAATATAAGTAAAAGTTCTATTTCAGCAGTAATAATATAGTTTTATGCTAACTAAAGTATAAACCAATTGTGATACAGGACATATTTGGGAAACAACCAAGCACGTCATATACATGGGGGGATTTTCAAATGCTGGATTCAAAAAGTATGAAGAAACCGCGAATAGACTATAACGATGAAGAGTGTGTAAGTGGGGAATCTTGCAGCCTATCTAACCGGCAGGATGAGAGCCCGGCGCTGCGGTTGCCTGCCGGGGTGTGAGCCCCCCCTCCCCCCTCCAACATCCGCCACTCCCCAATCTCCGGTGCTCCGAGTAATTAGCATCCTCGGGGAAGCGGAGATAGGCGCCGGGAGAGCCGCCCGAAGTTCAAGGGTGGCGAGGCTGCGTCCCACGGTGAGCTCCCTGAACTAGGGCACGGTTCTCATTCGCTTTTCCGCTGATCGGGAGCCCCGTTACTCAGGGATCGCTAGCCGGGCGTAGCGTAGTTTACGATGTTCTGACAGGCAGGTGACATCTACACTTCGTGCCATGGCAACTTACACCCCCGCACTCTAAGAAATAGTTTGCAAATTTACCACAATATGGCATATTCTCGGTTTCTTCACACTTCTTGAATTAAACCTTTGAAAAACTACCCCGTGTATGACATGCTTGGTTATTTCCTAATTAATTCATGCATCATAAGCGTTTTATACTTGTGTTCACATAAAATACCTTATTATTTATTAGATTGGACCATCACTTATAAATGAAAAAATATATTTTATAGATAAAATATAAGTATTATCAATAAATCAGAGAGGAAATAGGTGTGGTGTGTTGGTAATGCGTAGTAAGAAATAGTTTTTATGCAAAATATAATTACACTGACTGCGCACGAATTCGATGAGCTGTCCCTTTGGTGTGATTTTCTAGACTCGGTTAAACATTATTTGCATGAATGAGGCAGAGAAATATCCTAGAAGTAGAACTATAGCAGGGCTTCAGAAAAGTTGGAAGTAACCGCGGAATGGACTGTAGCGTATATGCGTGTTGAGGAAACACTTATGGTAAAGTATTTCTCCATGCATTCATGATAGCTTTCCTTCGTTAGTTTAGGAGACAGTAAAATTCGCAGTCAAGTTCCCCACTTTGTTAAGCAGCGATGCTCAAAATTTCTATATTTGCAGCCTATACAGGCTGTTCGGAAACTCACACGAAATATTTCGTGAGGATATTCCTTATGGGAAATGAGGTATACATATCCAATACAACTTATAGCCTAGCTCAGTTCCATAGGGAGATATGCGCCCTTGAAAATCGAGTTTATAAATGCAATTTTCGCAAAATATAAGAAATGGTGTGGAATTAAACTATGATTCTCTGGAAAATTTTCAGTGTTATCGAGATCTTCAACCTATAAAAACCGGTTTTAAAACCTTCCACTTTCGTAAAAGTAATAGGGGTGGCCACCCTCTAATTGCATATCATTTATTTACCTTCGTGTTTTATGGAAATTTTGTGCCGTCTCATTGAGCAGTACGTCCTGCTTAAAAAAAGTTCCGTGTTGCAAGTGCCTAAGACCCACCGTTTTCTTTGAAAAGGCTCACAATGTGTTCAGCTGTGATGTTACAACGCCTGGCATGTGGGCAATACTTGTAAATGAAGAGAGCAACTGATATAGGGCCGACTATTCCCGAAAGCATAACTGAAACGAGATAGACGGTGTGTGCTGTGCTTACATGTGTGTAGGACTGCACTGTAGACAGAATGTTGATCTTTACGTGGGAGGAATTAGTCAACATGCATTTGATGTACGGTGCGGCAGGCTGCAGTGGTCTAGCACGTAATTTGTACCAGCAGAAATACCAACACCGCGTAATCCAACTTGGGACGTTTGTCGCAGTTGACCCAACGCATAAGGAAAACAGTTACACTGACCATCATAATAATGAATGCAGTTGTTGTGTACTTGCGGACTCATTTGAACCTTTATACTGCTTAAACGAGATGATGACTACAATGCGCGTTGATTCGTATGCCCAATACACGATTGTGTCACGTTAGTACATTTCCCACGTAAGTCCACTTAAGATTAGACGACCCGATATCGGTTGCTTACGATGCGTTTTCCTCCGCGTGTAAATAGTATTGCCTACATATCAGGCATTGTATCGTCACAGTTGTACACGTTGTGAGCTTTTTAAAAGGAAAAGGTAAATCCCAGGCACGTGCAATAAGACGACCTTTTTTGTTAAGTAGGACGTACTGCTCAACACGACACAAAATTTCCTTAAAACACGAAGGTAAAAAAAAAAATGTATGCAATTAGAGAATGGCTACCCCTATTATTTTTGTGAAGGTGGAATTTCTTAACACTGGTTTTTTAAAGGTTGAAGATCTCGATAACAGGATACATTATTCAAAGAATCGTAGTTTAATTCACACCATTTCTGATATTCTGCGAAAATTCCATTTCTAAAATCGATTTTCAATGGCGTACATCTCCCTCAGAAATGGGGCTAGGCTATAAGTTNAAAAAAAAGGGGGGGGGGTGGCATTCCTCATTTCACATGAACGGCTGGAGGGGGCAAGGAGAGGGTAAATTTTTCCTTAGTATTAAATTAACTATACGATTTTTAATATGTTGGTCACTTTTCATGCAACTTGCTGCTTTTAACTTAAGGAATGCTTCTCAAACATTATGATTTGATTTATCTGCATTATTCCTCTCTCATTTATTCACATAATATTCTTTTGACAAGAAGGGGTTTGCGATGGTGTAGTGGTTAGACTACTCGGCTCCCACCAAGGGGGTTCTATTCCCGACGGGGCCGCTCTCGGATTTTCGCATTTGGGAATCGTGCCGGACGATACCGCTAGTCCTCTAATCGTTAGTCAACTGATACTTCGTAATGCTTTGTCTGACGAGTGGTGGGCACTTATCACTTTGTCAGTAAGTATTCCAGGAACCAGGAAATAGCGAAGATTTTGAGTGTTGTTTCTAGGGTGTGTGAATATTCGACTTGCACCGAATCAAGCAATACCTTCTGAATGTACTGCAAAGAAGTGAAGAAGTGCCACGACATTAGATCATACTTGCAAAAACAAAAACAAATTAAGTTATATATTTTACTAGCATTTACCAATGACTTTGTCCGCATGGAATTCGAGTTTTCGTTTGAATATTTTTTAATAGTATGTATGTCTTTAAAATAGAATACATGTTTTAAAATAGAAAGTGGAATGAAATGGAAGCCCAAAAATAAGACAATTGTCGCTGTTAATTTTGGAGTTTAAAATTTGTAGTATGTTGTGTCAACATGTAAATTAGATTTTTTACAATACTTTTTCTGTAAACAATATTCTTTTCAGAAATATGTCATTGATGATCGCTGCCTAGTCTTTTTTTTTTTTTGCCGTAATGGTTCGATGAAGTAAACATAAATGCGATTTAAAATGTATAAACGTGATAGCGTCAATATATTCAATTTTGAAAAATTACGTTATTATTATATTAATGTTGTGCTGCGTATTAGTATGTTCTTAAAAAATAGGCTATAGCTTTCTAAATTAATCATTTATTTCTCACAATACTTTTCTGAAGATTCTAGTTTAAGGAGCGGTTTTACTATGGGTTNCTTAAAAAATAGGCTATAGCTTTCTAAATTAATCATTTATTTCTCACAATACTTTTCTGAAGATTCTAGTTTAAGGAACGCTTTTACTATTTCTGTAAAACGTGTGTTTAATTATTTATTTTCTACAGTATTTTCACGAAGTTTCGAGTTAATAAAACAATCNTTATTTCTGTAAAACGTGTGTTTAATTATTTATTTTCTACAGTATTTTCACGAAGTTTCGAGTTAATAAAACAATCTAATAATTTTTTCCATGCAAACTTTGAACCCCCATTTTACCCCTTTAGGGATTGAATTTTGAAAAATCCCTCCTTAGTGGCTGCCTACATTATATATCGAATGTTTCCTCCAAATTACATGTTTCTAGGACCAATGGTTGAGGCTGGGCGGTGTTATGTCAGTCAGTAAGTAAGTCAGTTTTCCCTTTTATATAATAGGGTGAGTCTTAAAAACAGTGACAAGCTCCGCCCGCATATTCCTTATAAAAAAATAAGTCGAAAACATATATGCGACATATGGTCGACGATTGTTGTTAAGGATCCTTGAAAGTAGAGCTGAAACAAGGCTTTACTGCAAATATTACAGAAAGTATTTGAAACGGAATGACATTCAGGATAATGTGTAGTTTACATTAATATCTGCAACCACTGAAAAACCAGTCACTGCCACAAAATCATGTCATCAAGAAAATGAAGATTGTAGCCGTGTTTTCGCATACATGTTTGTGATGCCGAACCTTAGTTGGGTTTCCAGTGACGAATCGAGGCTGAACATGTTAAAGTTAACGAAAAAGGTTGCGTTGCATTATCACTCTAAACTCTACCGTTTGCAAGGAATTCATGCCATAAAGATCAAAGCCATTGCTTTACAACACCTGGCAGGCAAGCAACACTTATCCCACAGAACATGGGTACTATTCCATAACGGAGTTGTTCTAAGTGTCCACCATCAGCGTCAACACACAGGTTACAACGTCATTATCCTATATGTCATTGTTCCATTTCAAATACTTTCTGTAATATTTACAATAAACATGCTTTTCAGCTCAATCTTCAAGGGCACATGCCACCCTTATGAAGCATCGTCGACCATATGTCTCATATGTTGTCGACTTATTTTTTATAAGGAATACTAGTGAACCGGCCCGTTTTCGCCCGGGTACAATTGAGTTTTACAGTGATATACTAATAAATAAATTGGGAAAAGACAATTCATTTATGTGAAAACAGAATTATAAAATTATACTATGTTGGTCTAGATTTTTAACTGATTGCGACAACACAAAAGGAAGAAAATATTTTTTACCCGATAGCCAAGAAGTAGGGTATTGTTTTTGGAGTGTATCTGTGCAACTATCGCGTAGTTATCTCATTTCCGCTTTCCAGCGTCGATGTATGAAAATCAAAACGTTAGTTTCATCATGTTGTACTTTTTGCGCTTGGCTGAGGGATCTTAAATCTTAATCGATCACCGAAGTTAAGCAACGTTCCCAGCGGCACACATTTGGATGGGTGACCGTTTAGTGGCATAACATCTGAGTGCTTCCGGGCTTCGGTTGTGATCTATTGATAGCAGTCATTAAGCCATTTCAGAGGTCCTTGGGCGGCGTGATAAACTCTGATACCAGAGGAAAAAATATTTCGGTCACGTTCCTAGCCGTTGCAGAATTACGTTTTGTTGTTATTCCACAGAAACCTTACAATTTTCCGTGATAAAAAGTATCATATGTCCTATTCCAGGACCTAAAGTACCTGCATACCAAATTTCATCAAAATTCGTTCAGCCGTTATGGAGCTGAGTGGTAAAAAACATACATACATACTAACATACTAACATACATACTAACATACATACATGCATGCATACTTTCGCATTTATAATACTAGTTGGAATAATATTAGTAGGATAGGATGTACGCGGGGTTTGTCGGTGTTTTTCCAACTTATTATGTATATACGGACTGTTCAGAAACTCACCCGAAATATTTCGGGAGGTGATTCCTTGTGGAAAATGAGGTAGACATATGCGATATACAACTTGTACCCTAGCTGACTTCCTAATGGAGATAGAACTACGCCCTTGAAAATCGAGTTTAGAAATGTTTTTTTTTTTGCATCAGAAGCGGCGTGGAATTAAACTTACATTATCTGGATGTTTAGTGTTATCGAGATATTAAACCAATGGAGAAACTTGTGTTAGAACCTTCCGCCTCCATAAAAATAATAGGAGTAACCACCCTCTTATTACGTACCAATTCTTTTGCCTTCAAGTTTTATGAAATTTTGATGCTCTCCTATTGAGCAGTATCTCCTATTTAACAAAAAAAAAGAAATGTCTTTTTGATGTAAATACCTTTTACTTTTTATCGGACGCGAAGTTTTCAGCGGCGACGATATGATGCTTGGCACGTAAGCAATACTTCGTACACGCGGAGGTAAACACGCCTTAAGCAACCGATATTGGGCCGACTATTCATGAAAGCATCAAGTGAAGCGAGACAGAAAGTGTGCGCTCGGCTTGCATGTGTGCATGAATGCAGAGTAGACAGCATGCCGAGGTTTGCATGGGAGGAATTGGCCGATAAGCATTTGATGTACGTTGCTGCAGGATGCAGTGGTCAAAGAATGTAATTAGTATCAGCAAAAAAAATCTAACCGCGTGACCCCACAATCATTCTACATTTTTCGCAGTTGACCAACCCCATAAGGGAAGCGTGTATATTGACCATCATAATTATTGTACTGTGCAGTTGTATGGTTCTTGCTGACTCAGTTGAAACTATGTGCGTGGTTAAGCAAGATCACAGTGACATGGCATGTTTGTATAGATGCACAACATTATGATTGTTGTTACTTTAGCACATTTCCCACCTAAGTATTATTAATAATAGTGGGCTCAGTGGGCGTTTACTAATCGGCTGGCGCCTGCAGGGCGGCGCTCCAAAACGTTAATCTGCGAGTAATCTTTACTCTGTGGTTGTCCCAAAACATTCTGAGATAATGTTTTATTATCTTTTGGGGTGTCCCAAAACTGCACAATTACTCTGAGCATCTTGTCAGAGTAAAACTTTTAAACGCACTATTTCGGCGAGTAACTAAGGTTAAACTGGAAAATGGCGGGACGTTTAACTGGATTAGGTGAACTAAAAGAAAATATTTATATATTCCAGTTACAGGTACAGAAAATAACAAATATCGAATGATAAAATTTGTATTTTTGGTTTAAAAGTTAAGTTACATATACTGCTGCATTTTTATACACAATTCTTATTATTAGGCTATGGTAAGTATAGCTTATTGTGTCTACATACAGTGGCTCACATTAATATTCGGCCAACTATGATTATCGCAGTTTCATGGCCTTATGTTACATTAGTAATAAATATAAACATAAATCATATTGCACAATCATTATTTTGTGCTTTAAATTAAATATAGCGGTAGCCAATAACGAAAATGAGCAATGCAACTTAACAAACAATATGATTTTGTCATCCCATGCTGCATAAGTACGCCACTTTAATATTCGGCCATCATCATTCAAACACAAACATAATCCTCTTTGCAAATTAAACGAACAGTCTTATAGTACCTGGTAGCATGGCCATTCTGTTTAATTACTTCTCGCAGGCGTTGTGGTATATTAGCAATTATTTTCCTGGTACATTCGGAGCCAATCTTACTCCATTCTACCTTGAACCTTTTCTCTAATTCTTTTGTGGACCTAATTGTTGTAGTACGCAGTCTTCTTTTGAGTTCATCCCACAGATTTTCTATGGGATTCAGGTTGGGTGATTGAGGAGATGTGCTAATGACTTTGGAACAGTTACACAAAAGCCAGCTCTTGACAATGTATAATTTTTGTTTTGGGTCATTATCTTGCTAGAACTTAAACGTGTTCCTAATGCCCAGATTATCAGCCCTCTTGTGTAGGTTGGCTGTCAGGGTGTTGAGATGGTCTTCCTTTTTCATTGTTCCATCGACACGTACAGCCTCTCCAACACCTGCTGTAGATATACAGCCCCAGATCATAATACTACCTCCACTGTGTTTCACAATAGGTTGCATGTTCCCAAGTTTTAGCTCCTCATTTGGCTTGCGCCATACTGTTACCCTACTATCTGAACCAAACACATTAAATTTCGTCTCATCAGCAAAAATAACATCATTCCACCAGATTTCATTTTTGTCAGCGTGGTCTTCTGCGAACGTAAGTCGTTTTCTTCTATTTGCCTTATTAATGAAAGGCTTCTTTCTAGATACCCTGCCAATATATCTTGCTCTTCTGATAACTCGTCGTATGGTTTCTGGATGGACGTTCTTTTCGCATTCATTGAGTACCTCCGTGGTATGTTTGCAAGCACTAATTTTCGATATTTCTTTATTTTCCTGATTACTATACGTTCTTCTCTCTCGCTTAGTTTCTTTGGCTGTCCTTTTTGAGGTGCCGAATCTATTCTGTCTTACTTCTGAAACCTTCTTATGATGTCACCGACAGTGGACCTCAGCAGATTCAAGTGCTCCGCAATTTCTCGTTGAGATTTATTCTTTGCATGATGAAAAATTACCAGCTGCCGCTGTTAAAACGTTATATTCTTGCCCCTACGTCCCATTTGCCTGACTGACGCAGCCAACAGAGCTGCCCAATACAATCTCTCAGCGCAGAGAGCGTGCAGGGAATTACACGAGGTACGAACGCAATGTGCATCATGCCTGTGCCATGCGTCCACCACAACTGGCCGAATATTAAAGTGACGTACGTATGAAGCCCGCGAGGACAAAATATTGTGCTTCACTAACTTGCACTGCTCATTTCAGTTATTGGCTACTATTGCATTTCATTTAAAGCACACAAGAATGATTGTGCAATATGTTTTATGTTTATCTTCATTTATAATGTAACATAAGGCCATGAAACTGCGATCATAATCGGTGGCCGAATACTATTGTGAGCCACTGTATGTACATTAAAAAGGAAAGTACTACTTCTGGAAAGTGTTATGTAATAAACACATATTTTTTAGTTACATTGGTTGCTTAATCAGGACATGTTTGAAAACACAACATGCAATTTACATTATGCTCGTTCCAAAACCTTTTTTACGATATCTTTACCCAGTTTTTACTCTATGTTACGGTACTCTCCGGGTAGCGTTTTGGAACGCCGCCTAGTCGGACGGAGCACGTTATCTCACGGGGAAGAAGAGGTGTGTGTTCCATGTGCGGGAGCGAGTCGTGACGGACGGCGACTCCAGTGGTAGTTCTTCGAGAGGACGATCGATAGTCGAGGGGTGATGTGCCGCACCTGTGGAGGGTGTTGTTCGTCTCGAGTGGTGGGAGTGTGTGGGGGTGGGTGCGCTAGTGAGCACGTGTGGCTCCCCTCGGCGACCGACGATCCAGCCGCCCAGTCGCGGCAAAACACCAAGAAAAGAGGAGCTGTGAAATATTTCCAGCGACCGTTGTTTAGTCTTGCATTTATTCCGACTACTTGCTGTTAATTGTAATGTCGCTCAGTCACTGTTCACGTAAAACCTTTCAGTAACAAATATATCGCTTTAGGTGTTACAAAGAACAAAATATTTGCTCGGTGCTGTACTACTATCGGTATAAGATACCGTCTTATAAGGGGATCAATAAATGTGTGTTTGTGCTTCATGTTATTCGCAGCAGCTGTTTGAGGCTACGGAATGTAACCTCAACAGCGAACGGCACTTCTCACACGTGAGGACTTCACTCATTGGATTTGGTTTTCTTCTTTGGAAACCATTATGGTCTATTCGAGGTTTCTTCACATTTTAGAATCAAACCTCTAAAATATCACACGTGTTTGGTTGTATTATAAATATGTAATGTACCACAAGCGTTTTTCAACTACTTGTGTTTACATAAAAATATCTTATTTTTGGTTAAATTGAACACTTACTTATATTTTATCTATAAATTTCAAAATTTCATTTATAATTAATATAAATGAAAGCAGATAGAAAATAAGTGTGTTGGTATTTCCTGTAGGCTATTCACGGTAAAGTGAGCACTTTTGAAAGCCCTCTCATTTGTAATAACAGTCAATAACTATATTTTATTTTAGCCTTAGATGTTAACTACAGAGTGCGGTGGACTACACATACTGTGTTTATTACTTACATTGCAATATTTATTGTAAAAGTTGGTTAATGGATAAAAAAAATGGCTGAAATAAAAAAGTAACTAGGACCTCATAAGTGCTCACTTTATCGTGAACAGCCTAAACAATTTCCTGTGCAACGTCCCGGACATATAGATTACTGTGACCGAAAGAGTTGAAATTAATGCATTTATGGGTTGAGAATTCATAAAAGGTTGGCTT
The DNA here is from genome assembly GCA_002778355.1 of Clitarchus hookeri. Classification (NCBI taxonomy): domain Eukaryota; kingdom Metazoa; phylum Arthropoda; class Insecta; order Phasmatodea; family Phasmatidae; genus Clitarchus; species Clitarchus hookeri. The sequence continues at coordinate 158,607 of NQII01000282.1, read as the reverse complement.
GAAAATTTCTCTGTAAATCTTGAATTAGTTGTAAAAGCTTTTAGCCGTTAAAATCAGTTCAACTGAAGTGTGAGGAGGTAATAGAAAAATCCGAAGATGCCTGCGTAACTGTGGTTCCGTAACGATCGAACACTTAAAATACGCGTATTTGTCATTTTAACTGCACGATTGAAAGAAGTCTGTTCCGAGATGCCTCGATGAATGTAATGATAAACATATAATAAGCCCTTTGGACTCAAATTCGTAAGGAGCCGGTTGCTATTCCTATTTCAGTCATCCCTTTTTCGTTTTGCCTTGTCTTTCGAAATCACTCTAAGCGAATGCTAAGTTTGTCCCGTAATACAGACCGTGGCTGTACCCTTTCTTTTTCTTGATTTTATCCGAGTTATTCCTTCTGTCTTTGAACGTGAGGCAAAGTTGAGCTGTAAATTAAAAAAAACCCGATTGTTTGGACCTGTAAATATGTGAATACTCCATTTTCGTGTGTTAGTGACTGTGTGTGTGTACTGGACAAATTTGATGTGTGTACTGACTTCCTCCCACGTGCTGAACACATTCGATATTTGAATTTCCCGCGCTGCCACCTCTTGTGGTTTTTCGCAGTTGGCAGAACTGCATCCAGCGCTGAATCACCCTGGGCCGCCGAGAGGAGGCAGTCAGTTGTCCGCGAAGCATCGTGACGGTGAGTAGTGTCAATTGGGCAGCCTCACTTCCAATCGATGTTTTAATTTCGCATCTGAAGTAATTCGAGTTTATAGTCCATTTTGTTTTCTTGGCAATAACACAGATGTTAATTGGACTCTAAACCGACTGCGTGAGCTGAAACTCCTTTTGATACGCGTATTTTTGTTGAATTATATGTTATGAATTTTCAAATACAAACACTTACAATAAATTGTAAGTATGTCTGGTGCCAGCCACGTTGATGAAATACATGTCTTGATAAACATTCGAACATCAATTTTACATAATTAACTTGGATGAGACTTTCAGGACTGCGTTTGCTTTTCTAAGGATCGTTGCGTGAACTTCGGTAGTAAATGGGGTTGTCGTTTTTGAATTCGAGTGAGTAATAAATAGATTTGGGCAGCGTTTTGCCAGTGAGGATGGAGCACGGCGAAATGCAATGGTGGGGTAAAAAACAAGTACCCCGAGAAAACCAATTGGACAACGACAACGTCCGCCACGTTTTCCACGCGTGGAAATTTCTGGCTTGACCCCTCTGGGAATTAAATCTGGCTTGCCGTGGTGGGAGGCGATTTCTTGAGGATAGTAGTTGGTAACCGGAGTAAATTACTATTGGTCAATTGTCTTTTTTCTAACTTTGTTGTAATAAAGTAAATATAACTGTTTGTTCCTAGTAAATAAATTCTCTGGACTGTCCCTTACACTTGCGCATGTAAAAACCTGTAGATTTAACACTAACATTTAAAACTCTTACTACTAAATTACAGTGTTCCCTCAAAGACCTTATATTTAAAAAAACCGACAATACGTTTTCTTAAAAATCTAATACAGAAATCTAAAATTAATTTCATATAAAATGAATTCTCTGAATAACCCAGTTATTCCTCTTTGCAGTAAAATATTTTTAAGAATGGCCAAATGGGTACTATCATCACTGACTTGCTGATGGGAAATTTTGCTGTTATTACATCAGACACACTGTAACTATAGGTTTCCTTCGTTTAAACTTGTGTTCTTTTAGCTGAAGGTTACATCTATGATTCTCACGCCTAAATTCTCCGGTAATAATTATTTTATTATTTTCTGGATTTAAGATGACCCGAGGAATGACGCCTACTGTAGGCATAATTTGACACAGTAAGCCTATAGAGATAAAACCATGTTGTATTTTGTAGCTACTTAACTGAAAGAGAGATGGCTTAAATCCTAACATTTCACGTGAAATTATTTAGAGTCTGGACATGGGAAAGGTGCACCATATGGCATATGTGGCTTATTCAAACGAACAGATGACGACTTGTTGGTGAAGGAAAATATGTGGCGAATTTGGAATGTTTCTTTAAAGGATTGATAAAAAATTTAAAAGGAGTAAAGATTTATTTATTTATTTTTTTTTTGTTAAATCTGAGAAGTTAGTTGAGTTCTTTGCTAAAATTTACCAAACTAAAACATAACCTTTCCCTGGAACAATGCAAGTGCACCAGTTAAAAATGAGAGCCACAATTGTGTTTTGCGTTTTTGGAAGTTTTGTTCAGTCATGGAAGATTGTGTTAAATATGACACGGGAACTCTTAGGCCCTGTATTATGAATCTAGTTATATATCTAGTGTTATGATTGGTCCCGTTCAATCTTCCTAACTAAGCAAAACTGAGCCACCAAGGCTCATACAACTAGGTGAAAGTTAACTGCTAGATGGAGTAAAAGAGTGTATTACTACCTATAGTTAATTATAATTAGAGCTTTTATTAAGTGATTAAACTAGCCACAACTTTGAGTGACAGGCAAGCATTTACTCCATTAGTTACCTTTTTAAAAATGGCTTTTCAGAAATCAGGTGATGAGTTCTAATATACAGGTGGTTTCAGAGGGAAACGGACAAACGTAAAGAGGTTACAGTATGAACCATTCTGAATGGAAAACTGCAATAAATAAATTTTCTATTCGTAATGGTGTCCGAGATACAGCTATTTGGTACTCATGATGTCGTTTCTCAGTGAACGTGTGGTGCGGTATCATCGATAACCAACTCATTGGTCCAGTTATTGTAGGCAACCGTCGTAATGGAGAAAGGTATCTGCACTTCCTGCAGAATCTGTTGTCGGAGTACTTGGAGGACGTTTCTTTGGCAACAAGGGCTGGAATGTACTTGCAACAGGATGGAGCTCCTGCACCTTCCACACGACCAGTGGTACAGTACTTCAAAGGAAACCTATCCTGGCCGTTGGATCGGTCGCGGCGGTACTTTTACTTGGCCACCACGGTCACCCGACCCTACTCCGCTAGATTATTGTTTGTGAGGTTGATTGAAGACCGCCGTCTACAGGCAAAAAGCGTAAATAAGGGAGGAATAGATTGCTCGAGTGTTAAATGCTTGTGGACATGTCAAAGAAGAATGTGGACACCAACTCCGATAAGCAACACAGCATCTGACTACATGAGCTGAAGTTGGCGGTAGCATTTTGGAACATGTGTTGTAAAGGGAATTTACACAATAAAACCCACCACGTAACGATATGTTCATTTAATATCGCCTGTACCGCCCCCATTCCTGTTAGTTTAACATAGCTGTATCTCTGACCCCTGTACGAATAAAGCATGCATTTATTGATGTTTTCCCTTCAGAATGATCCATATTATTACATCTTAACGTATGTCCGTTATCACCTGATGCATGCTGTGTTTGGGGGTTACGCCGCCGATCTCTCATATGCCCCCGGAAGGCCGTGCTGTCACAAGGCTGCGGTGTTTGATTTAGTTGAGCTCTGGCTTTGGGGGTTACATAAAAAGCTGAATTAATATTTTGCAACTTTTTAAGTTTTATATGTCTTATAATGCTGGAAAATGGCAAGTAAGCTCGGATTATATACTCCAGTCATCACTTACAACGGGCTTGATACGAAACTTATATAAATGCCTGTGAAGATGTGAACATTTAATTAGCTGTTGCACTTTGCTTACGTCACGTCTTCATTTATTTTGCCCATTTTAAACACACAAGCTGTGCCGGTGAATGTATGTTATTGGCCCAGTGTTAGATGTCGTGGTAAGTTTAACGAGCGCCTATAACACTATTCATGCTTGTAGCTAGTGTCTGTACGTTCATCATGATCGTTAACATATTTTATAGGTGAGCTGTTTTATTCGGCCAAAGACATATTTTGAAGGACACATTTCATTTGGTGCTCCTTGTTTCCGAAACTAAAGACTGAAATTAAATAGGTATTCGATTTTAAAACTAAGGCGGCATTAACAAATCGTTGCCCATATGGTATACAGCCATCGTGTTGAAAGTGTTAGGAATCCACAATTTGAACAAGTGAGTTTGACTGTTCTTTTGGCAGTTCGTAAGGCAGTATTGAGGACGTGGCTCAGAAGACGAAAATCAGTCTGTGGTAAGTCCGTCCCGGTGGTTCAGTCAGAAGAGCGTCCTGTACGGTGAACACGGGAAGTTTACCTCAAGTGAAAAGGAGCCGGAGTGAGAGTAATCCAGTGCAGTGCAGTCGGTCGGTTATGAACCCAAAATCCCACACGACAGCGTGTCTACCAACTGTCAACCATGGAGACTGGAGTACGACCTTCGTTAAATCAATAATCAATACGCGCACAGGCACAGCTTTAACTTGACTTTTTTTCACTGTAGCTTGCATACATTAAAAGCAGATATGCACTAAACATGTTTATTCTCCAACGAGCCGCCAGTCCTAACCGGGAATTTTCTGTAGCGAATGGCACCAATCAGTTAGACAAATTAGACTGTTGTACATATTTTTGTGTAAAATGTGAGACTAGAAAACTGTAATTTGAGAAATACTGGGAGGTGGTGTTCATTTTTTTTTAAAAATAAAGTGTTGTATAATAAGCTCCGTGATGACCTTTAGGTAAACCGGAGTAGAAAAAAGATGTATGTTGCAANACTTTTTTGTAAAATGTGAGACTAGAAAACTGTAATTTGAGAAATACTGGGAGGTGGTGTTCATTTTTTTTTAAAAAATAAAGTGTTGTATAATAAGCTCCGTGATGACCTTTAGGTAAACCGGAGTAGAAAAAAGATGTATGTTGCAATTTGTTTCTTTTTCATACAAACAATATTTTTAAACACTGAAGTCGAAATCATACTGGAACCGGAACTAACCTTTATAAACACTAAGGCAACTTCATTTTCGTACTCTCCCCCATCTCCAGTATTTCGAACGAAGAATCCATCAATCACTGATGTGCGTGGACCAAGGAGCACGGATTGCTATATTAGCCCAACGCTAGCACCGCAGTGGAAGGAAGATGGGCAGTGTGAGTAAAAGTCTGATACCAATAAGTACATTTTACTCAGATACCAACGTAATTCAAGATATTTGTTTCCTATTTCTTAATTGTACTGAGTAACGAGTGCGTAAATGCAGTTCGCGATAAAGTGAGCACTTTTAAAATCAACGTTTGAAAAGTATCACTGCGCCTTCCTGCATATGTTTTAACAGGCGCACTGACTGCCATATGACCAGTACAGTTGGTAACGACGCAGGGAATGTACTTCCATATCTTAACGGTTAATCAGAAGTGTTGGGTAAACATTTGTGAAAACATAAATTATTTCTTCTGTTTTCCGTTTTTTTTACGCAGTTGAGTGTATAAACTAGCAGATTTCTATAATACTTACTTTTCTAATAATTACACAGTTTCGCTTGACCGACGCATGAATAAAGTTGCCAGGCCCTTGGCAATGTTAATGCTACATATGGCGGAAGAATACATAATGTTCATACACGTAGTTTTTAAGCAGGGGCCTACCTCCCGTGGCGCAGTCGGTTAGTGCGTCGCTGGCCTGCGGCGCCGGAGGTTCTGGGTTCGAAACCTAAGTAAGGCATCGGTGTTGGTTTAAGTTAGGTCATAAGTTAGTTTGTAAGCCGTTCCCTGATAAGCCTTCAGGCACAACACCGAGGGACGTTAATAAGCTCTTTCCAATACAATACAATACAATACAATACAATTCTTAAGCAGGGCTTTCAAAAGTGCTCAGTTTACCGTGAACAGCCTATACAGATGCACAACACATGTAGAACAACCCACCTAAGANTACAATACAATTCTTAAGCGGGGCTTTCAAAAGTGCTCAGTTTACCGTGAACAGCCTATACAGATGCACAACACATGTAGAACAACCCACCTAAGAAGAAATGCAATCTCCTCCGCATACAAAATACAAAAGAGCACAGTTGTGTTTGAAACGCTTCACATTAGGTCTTTTCACAGCATGTGCTCGATGTGTTAGCAATACACATCTGTAAACGCACATTTAGTGAACGACTAGTGGTCTGAAGTGTGTTTGGCATAATGCCACTGCAAGCTGCCACAATGTGTTCCTGCATATAATCTGTCATTGTAGGAATCGTGTTGTCCACCCTATATTTCCGTACTCATCACAGGAGAACATCTAGAGGTGGCCATCTTACAACACTACCACGCCCTAACCACCGGCTTGGAAATGTTTTATTTAACACTTGCCTCACCACCAAAGCAAAATGCGCACAACAATCGCCACGCTGAAACCACATATTTTGACGTATGTCGAGCGGTATGTCTTCCAGAAGTGCTGGTAAGGTCTCTCTGAGGAAATGGGCGTAAGTACAGCCGGTTATGTCCCTTGAAAGAAGTACGGCTCTAGGATGTAGTCTTGAACAATACCACACCACACATTCACGCTCCACTGTTGCTGGTGCTCCACATGCCGGACCCAACACGGATTCTCCGTCGACCATGGTTTGTGAAGATCGCTTCATCGGTAAAGAGTATGTTCTTCAAAAAAATTGCTGTCATCCCTTACAGACATCAGAGTAAACCACCTACAAAAATGTACGCGCTGCTGGAAATCACCTACATGTAATGCCTAATGAAGAGCCAGGTGATATGGGTGGAATTTTCTTTGGCGATGTATCTGTAACACACTTGGTTTACTTATTCCTATGTACCTGGAAAGTTCTAGGCTACCCACGTAGGGGCTTGCATCGATACGTGCTAACACAGTTTTGCTGAGTCTCGCCCGTAGCAGTCTTTCGTCGCAATCGTGTTGTGGACTTTCAATTACCTCGTGACCAGAGACTTGTGCAAATTCTTCTTATCGGTTGCCGTGAGATTGGCGTCCGATTAGGATATTTTTCATTATACATTTGGACAACTTTCTTGGCAGTTCTGCCACACTCACCGGAAATAAGTAGAGCGTACAGTTTTCCCTCATTCGTGAACTTCAGTGCGTACGCAAAGCTACACACTAACATCCCATATAACCACAACAGATTACGCGGACTTGTGCGGTCCCGCCAGGATGAGTCACGGCGCATGTTGTTTACTCACATCTGTGAGTACAGGTCCAATGCCCCATGCTACCAGCCCACCTAACTTAATCATATGTTTACATTATTTCTAGAAGTTTCTGCGATACTTACAATTGCAAATGCTTTATTACTGAATTCCTCTTTGCACGTACTTTGATGCCATTAAAATAAATGTTTGTTTCAAGTTAATAAATCACGTGGTTCAATTTCTCTTTCCATCATGTGTTTCGAATAGTCACTGCGCAGCAATGCTCGCGCCCGTACATTCTATCATTTAGCGAAAACAGCATTTCGTGATCTGTAACAGTTGCGGACATTTTGGAGTTTCAATGTTTTATATTAAAAAGTAAATTATTGTTTATTATGCTGTACGAATTATGATTAGACGACTGATGATTATTATTCTCTAAGGGTGTATCTGTTCTCCTTTAAAATCAACAAATTAGGTACATGTTACAAACTGCTGTGGGGGCTAGTGGAGTGGCAGACTAGTATGTATAACAGCCAGAGAAGTTCAGAAGACTCGAGAGAAGGTGGCGCATACGAAAGTATTAAAAAGGAAAATGTCCCTACTGTAAGTCTACATAATCAGCAAACTTATCAGGGCCACGAACTCCCACTGTGTATCGCTGTCCGATTAACGACATCTTCTGATGCCCCTGGCACCGGTGCATGCTAAGCATCGTGCTCAAGTCGCGAGGATGTCATGCTGGCGATCCGCGTCCTTCCCTCGGCCTGACACTTCTTGGATTATCAAACGTTTTGAAAACCATTGGGGCCGCGGTGACGTAGTGGTTAAACTACTCTCATCCCACTTAGATGGACCGGGTTCGATTCCTCCAGGGTCGCTCCGGGATTTTCGCATGTGAGAATCGTGCCAGACGATGCCGCTGGTCGGCGGGTTTTATCGGGGATCTCTCACTTCCGCCCTTTCATTCTGGCGCTGCTCCATTCTGACCTCACGTTACCCTCTTCGGCTCTCAATATCTCGATGTTAAGAGCCTCCCAAATCTCTTCACTCATTCTGTCACTCGAAGACCATGTACAGTGACTCACAGTGAAAGTGGTACACCTAGTACGAACTGATATTGGATTGGAAATGAATATTCCCTGTAAGTGAAAATTACTTGTAACCCAGTTTTTTTAATGCATTGCGTATCCAGCTTTTTGGGTCTATAAATATACGCATCGTTTCCATAATTATATCTGCATAAAATGGAAAACACTAAAACAACTGCAGATTGAACGCTACAGTGAAAGTGGTACACTGCCCAATACATTCCCTCCATTGGTCCACCAGGCGTGCCATGTCGGGCTCACGCATTCTGAACCACGCGTACCTTCGTTGTTTGCATGAAGGCAAGCAATCACATTCAAGTAAGCTTTCGTAAATCAACATGGAATACGAAAGAGGTCAGATGCCTGTGGCGGTGAGAAAGCCGGTAATTTGGCATTATTAAAGGGGTAAATTTCTGCTTGAGACTCGAAAATTTTGAATCGCAATCATTCTACTGTGCAAAATATCGTTTGTCGCTTTCGTCATTACAGTATAATAAAAAACAAAGAGAAGCGTTGTTTCAGAAAAATACTTGCTGCATCAGACGAGCGATGAATTCGACGTCAAATAAAGAATAATCTCGCGTTAAGTGCACCAAAACTTTCCAAGGAAGCAGACGTTTTCTTGGGGGGAAAAAAGTCTGTTCAGAAATCGCGAGGAGAATCCTTCGTAAAGAAGACTTCAATGGTCGATTATCGCGCAATAAACCATACATCAGCAAGAATAACATACGTATCGGGTTCCAGTTTGCCATAGATCACGCTGATAAATCTTTTGACTACTAGAAAATACTAGTATTTACCGATGGAAGCAAATTCAATGTTTTTGCATCGGGTGGGAATGTCAGTATCTGGCGTAAGCCAAACACGGAGCTTGCAGAAAGAAATCTTTGGCCGACGGCGAAACACGGGGGTGGGTCCCTGATGGTATGGGGTTGTATGGCAGCTTAGGGTGTGGGAAAACACAATTTCATTTATGGTACTATGGATCAAGATTTGTATTTGGACATATTGAGGAGAGAACTGACACCGAGCCCAGAGAAATTAGGCTTGTGGGATTGCTTCACGTTCTACCAGGACAACGACCCGAAACATAAGGCCCATAAGGTACGCATGTGGTTACTCTATAATTGCCCCCATGTACTCGATACCCCTCCACAGTCCCCAGACATCATTGTCGTATAAAACTTGTGAAGTGTGANCCATGTACTCGATACCCCTCCACAGTCCCCAGACATCATTGTCGTATAAAACTTGTGAAGTGTGAAAAGAAAGAATCTGCAAACATCCCATATCTAACCGGAGTGACCTCAAATTTGCGCTTCAAGCGAAATGGGATAAGCCGTCTTATTATGAAAGGTTGGTTCGATCTATGCCAGATAGGCTTACGGAGATAAAAAAATAACTGTACTCATCACACTAGGTACTAGCTGTCCACACATGCCCTTCAACGACAGGAAATATACAGACTGTACCATTTTCATTGTGGTGAACATCTTGACATAAAAATGTGTAGTTTTTTGTTGTAACTTTATATATTATTTTGTGAAGAGATTTGTTTTTTGTATCTATTGTGTGATGATTGTGAATACGTTTATTCCCAAATACATTCAATTTTCATAAAGAAAAGACTTTTATTACAACAAGGAAATATCATATGCTATGTGCACTACTGTCACTGTAAGTCACTTGTATGTATAGTCTTTGAGGCTTCGTCGTCCGCCGCCTTTCTGTGATAAACGCGCCACTTGAAACCCTAACTTTAATGTTTACTCCACATGTCTTTAAAAAAAAAAATTGGCATGGATCAAGACAGAGGCAACTATACCTATGGGGTCGACTCCTGGCCATCAGTTCAGACACTCACGCCTGAGAATACGCTGGGGAAGGACTTGAACCCGGTCCCGTCGACTTGCATGCCGTCGTCCGTCCTACTAGCAGTTCAGCCTCGACTGTCCGGAAGAAACGCTAAGTTTGTAAAATGTTTTGATTGCATGGATATGCACAGAGAGTCCTAGTGACTTCCATAACCGTAGTGGACTCCAAAATACCTGATACCAACTCAGTGCTCGTTAATAGATTTCTTGTGGAGGTAGGGAACGAACAATCACCATCTCCGCCTCCTTGTCATATGACGCGTTCCCATAAATGGCTGCCCAAAGCCCCAGAAGTTGACTTGTATTAGGATGTAACTTAAGTGCACTGATTTTGTCCCAATTAAATGCTCTTCATGATNAAGCCCCAGAAGTTGACTTGTATTAGGATGTAACTTAAGTGCACTGATTTTGTCCCAATTAAATGCTCTTCATGATTAATAGAGTATGATATAATTATGTTTCTTACCACTCCCTCTTGTAATTCAGTATTTATTCTGAAGAAAAAAATTCCTACTAGTGGTCTGTAGCCAAATCGGTGCTGTAGCATATGTTATGTATACAATAAATTGTTGAAATAAGATACATTATATTCTTTAAAGGCAATNGTGCTGTAGCATATGTTATGTATACAATAAATTGTTGAAATAAGATACATTATATTCTTTAAAGGCAACTTTGCGTGTTTTCATCAGCAAAGATACACGTCTAATGAAAACTCAACAGAATTGACTGACCGTAGAGCTGCAACTGAGGTGGCTTTACTGGAAGAGTGCTTAATTAATGCTGGGAAACCGCGCAATTGGCGGCTTGTCGATCTGATGGCTCTGCCGCCAAATAGTGCGAGCAGTTTTCAAAATGGCAGGTTTGTATTCTGTAGGATGTTCTAGGAACTAACTAAAATAGGTTGCAGGTGGTAAATGGCGGTTGTTATTGCGGTTACGTCTGAAGGCAAACCTGTACGTCAGAACCATGAACTTTTACGTCTCGTACAGTATTAAGCGGTTTCACGCAAACACGGTTTTTTGAAAGATCACGCAAGCCCGATTTTTCGGAAAGGGATGTTAATGACCGTTTACCTTACAGACACTTAAAATACAGGAATTGACCAGTATATTCGCTGCGTTTGATTCACTGTGCGTGCTTTCGTATGAAATGCCAACATATGTTCCGTCCGCGTAGGGAGCGGGTAATGTAGCCGGAAAAACTGAGCACGCGATGCCTGTTTCGCGCCAGGACAGTAATACATAGAGTTCCCAATTGCCGGGCAGGGAATCGTGATAGCAGGCACGTGAAGCGGTCAGTAATCGTACACGCTCCACGTACTCTTGTCACGCTAGCCGCTCGGCCGGGTGACCTTGCGCCCCTCAGGAATAGCTCAGGGCCGCCTCGGCCGGTCGAAGGCCCGCTCGCCCGGCATCTCAGGGGCTTGTCTGGTGGCACGTCGTTATTGGACGTACGTGGTGGCCGTAAGCTTTAAGGGGGGCCTTCCCCCGCCATGCTGTGTTCTTGGTTTTTATAGCTTGTTTATGTTTTCTAGAAAAGAAAATTTCGAAAGTACCTCTATACCTTAACTAGCTATTGACCTTACACAGAAGTACATACATAACGCCTGAACTACGAACTAGTATTTATGTGACAATATTGATTTTGTCAAATTTTGGCACAAAATTGTGACGTAATTATGAGTTCCTAATTCCTTTGTCTGTACTAAAGTGTAATGTCAGTAGTCAGTTGGGTACTTTCGGAATTTTCTTTTTTTTAAATATAAACAGGCCAGGAAAACCAAGAATCCAAAATGGCGGGGGAAGGTTTTTCGATAGTGGGACTCCCTAGTAGAATATTTTCTGTAAAATCAGTGTTTGCGCCTATAAGCGGATCTAAGCAAATACATTTTTTGGGAATAAAACTTTTTCCAGGAAATGTAAGAAACCAATTTTATACAGCCGCCATTTTTGTTGTTTTATCATATTACATATATTCAAAAAGAAAAAAAATGGGGCCTAGTGAAAATTGTTAAAAATATAATATTTAGAGCTTTCCTGCGCAGTTTCCTTAAGAAAAATGAGAAAAATATGAACTGGCATCTGTAGTTTAATCCATTAACTTACATAACGTGTAATAACATCCTTCTGTTACATAACTAATTTGCAAGGAATTCAGCTTCCTGGGGTTGGGGCCGCGGTAGCGCAGTGACTAGAGCGCTCTACTTCCACCAAAGCGANCGAATCCCGGTGACGTCGCTCCAGAATTTACGCACACGGGATTCACGCCGGACAATGCCTCTGGTTGGCGGTTTTTCTCGGGGATCCCCTGCCCTTGCATTCCGGCACTGTTCCACACTCACCTCTCTCCACTGTCCACTCCACTCAGCTTCCCGGAAATGCATATCGTAGTTTTAGTAGGTCCCGTCGCAATATTTCCTTATGGCCAGACGACGTAACCTTCAGATGTTTACAAACCTCACTAGTAATTCCCCTTAAGCTTGGTTCACGATGAAAAACCAATGTGTATTGAACGAGTGCATGACGTGTGCGTGTGGAGGAAAACAGCTGTAGTTCACGATGAGAATGTACTCGTTCTCGTTCAGCCATTCACAGTCGAAACTGATTTTGGCGCCTTGGCGGGATGTTATTTAGTTTGCATTTCATAACATTCTACTTCTCAAAGGAACGAAAACACAACTATACAAGCCTAAAATGTAAAAACATAGCTGTAAAATAGTAATGGACGCATGCGAAAAAAAAAATACACTTTAGTTATTGAGCAATTTTGAAAACTAAATACCAAACAAACTATTTTCAGTACGTGTGCTTCTTGTTCATTGTTAAACTGTAATTTCACTGAAAATAATTAAACTATACTAAAGAATGCGTACGACTATACTCCATTCACGGTTACTTCCAACTTTTCTGAAGCCCTACTAAACTTCTACTTCCAGGTTATTCCTCCGCCTCATGCGAACAAAGCTTAGAAAATTACACCAGACGGCAAACACTGTGTAATAATATTTTGCCTAATAACTATTTATTACTAGGCATTACCAAAATCACCTATTTTCTCCCTGTCTTTATTCATATTACTTATGAATGAGATGTTACAATTTACAGATAAAATATAAGTGAAAGCTAAATTCAACCAAAAATAAGGTACTTTTACGTTAATGCGGGTATAAAATTCTTATGGTACTCTACGCATTTAAGAAACAACCTAACCTATTATACTTGGGGTGTTTTTCCAAAGGTTTAATTCAAAAGTGTGAACAAACCGTGAATAGACTATACCTACTATCATGGCGGGAACTCAGTTTCGGGTTGTTACGCCGATTTTGCCTCTGCCTCCTTGCGAGTTCGCTATCTACGGCTGCAAACTTTTTCACGCCAGCTTTGAAACACGTGTCCATACATATCAATCTACGCATGCACCCAAGGGACTTTGTTCGGCGAGCATTTCCTGCTTTGTTCGTATACTGATCTTGTTCCACTTTTTATGCCGTAGCTGCAGATCGATTTTAAATACACTGAATCCCAAGTCAGTTTAGCCAGTTTGTGATAGTTTAGGATTAACTTTTTCCCGAAAGGGAAATATGCGCATCAACTCTTTGTCCCTCCATGGCATGATAATATATGGCGAGCAGTGACAAAGAATTGGTAGGTGGGCTGTTCTGTCATTCTAAAACGTACTTGTTCCTCATCGTGAACAAGCTTTATCGTGTCACTGTTCAATCGGCGACGTTCGTGTCCGCGAGTAACGACGATTTTGGCCAGGAAGAAAGACGCCCTAGGGCGAACTGTAGAATGTGCCTAGTTTCGCCTACCGACTCTTTGCGTTAGACAAATCGGGAGAACGCCATGGCCAAAGTCTTAGGGTTTTTTTTCTCTCTTACAGACACTAAAATATGTTTAGTAAGCCCATTACAAAATTAAAGGCGCAGTTATACGTGGGGAGAAATTATCTGAGCTAATTTCATTACGTGATGTTTCGTGACTTCATTCGTTTTAGGAAGGATTCGTAGTATCTTTGTTGTTTCCGGAAGACCAAACCACCTTACAAGAGTTAATAAGAACAGTTTTACAGTAGGCCTACATTAAAAAAACCCTACCCTTTCTGCGCCACATGGTTAAGATTTTTCAATATTGTTTGGGATTTTTGCATACATTCAAGCACAGATATATGAAGTGTACCAATGACAAAACGTATGTATAATTCTTCAATGCCAAATGAAAAATATTTCGAAATAATGAATGGCGTATCTTAGAACACGACCAAGAGAACAGCGGCATTAACACTACTCTGACGCTCGAGCGACCTTGACCATGAAGTTGACCCGAGCTGCGTGCAGGTGATTACATACGGGCTACTGCCGATTACTCAGCTGGCGGTAGTTTTTTTTATTCATTAAAAATTGGCGCAGCGTGGAGAACTTGCACGTAAAGGGGAAGGTGGTAATATGGAACTCCACTTTGTTCTTTAGAAAAATGTCCTTAGCAATCTGCTTAAATTGAACCTATCTAGTATAGTAAGGTTCCAAATTCTATTGACTATGATCCCTAGATCAAATGTTTGGTGAGGCAATCAAAACATACACTTTTTTTTTAATAGTGCGCAAATCTGTCGTTTTACCAAAGGTGCTGGTAATATGGAACCCCAAATTTTAAGCTAGTAAATCACAAACAGAGATAATCATGTTCGTTACATATAAAGTTTTAATATCAAAGATATTATTTTAAAAATACAAAATTATATTTTGTCAACAGTTACTTCTGAAATAGTACACTATTTTAAATGGAAATGTTATAAAAAAAAATTTTTTAAATTAATTTTTGTCCTTCTTAACATTCTTAGTAGTTTTCTGCTCCGGAACAATCATTGTGCGCCCACATACCGTACATTAGACAATGGACCCACAATTCCCCTTCTTTGTCATCCGAAAACTTCCCCTGACAGAAAAATCATGAAGCATCTTCCTTGTTAGGCTCTAGCTCACTAATGGGAAGTTCAATTGCAGAAGCATAGTGGTCTGATGGTAGGTCTACAGATTAATCACTTTCTGAATCGCCACTTTCAGAGTACTTTCCACGTTTCAGAGACCATTCTGCCTTTGAAATTATGGTTCCACGGTTAGACCCGCGCCCATTACCCCTCCTATATCAACGATCAAGCCCAGAAGTTGAAGGAAGTGGTTCCTCAAACGAGTTTCTTCCAGTGGAATTGGATGGATGACATCCACAGCCTCGAGTTGATCGAGTCTTCTTTTCCTTGGTTCTTTGAAGTGACGTCCCCAACTCTGCTTTGTATGGAGATCCAGTCACAATGATTTCGGCAAATTCTTTTCTTCCTCGTGTGGACTTTTTCTTNGTGGCTTTGGTGCAGGAACAGGGTGGATATCTGTGGGGGAAACTAAGTGGGGTTTCACACATGAATGGGCAGGGGATGCACAAGGCTTTGTGGGAGAGATGAAAGAACTGCCAGGGATAGCAGGATTTTGATGTTAGGGTGGTGGTGTGCATGCATATGGAGCATCGGTTATAGAACCCGGCACCAATGGTGGAACTTATTTTGCAGTTTCATGCTCGGCAGCGAAAAAGTCTACATCAGTAAAAACAGTGCGATTTAAGGGCCAGATTCCAGCAACCCTGAACCCATTCACATCAGTAGAGCCAGTTGTGCATTCGAGGTAGGCTTTCCCGAAAATATTTGTAATGTTGTAGGGTCTGAGATGCCGAATGTGCTCGCTGTAGTGGTATTTGAGAGAGACCATAAATGTGCAGTCCAACGGCTGGAGTTTGTGTCGTGTGAGACGGCAGTGAAATAACGCAAATATTATTCTTTCTAACCAAATCGATGATTTTGACATTACGAGTATAGGAGTAGTATCTAACCATTGCTACCTCAAAAGTCACATGTAAAAATGTTTGATATGGTGTATATTATAGTCTACAATTTATAGGACCAGCTGCTATATATAATTAATACCTGCTGATAGTATAAATATTTCTAATAAGCCAAGGATTTCATACCTTTGAAACATTAAAAAACTGATGACACAAAAAGTCTTCAGAACTCTACCACCATTGCACAAATGGTGACACCAGCGCTTATGCGGAGCTAACGACAACCCTATACGCTGGTTCTAGTCGTCACCACTAGAGTGTAGCTAAGTGGTCTTCAGATGTTACGAGGTTCCATGTTATCAGCAGGGTTCCATATTACCACCTTCTCAGAATATTTCGCCTTAGGATACGTGATGTGTTTTTAACAAAATAAGTAAATTTTATTTTGATGTAACAATGTTTGTGACAATGTATGTCTATTGCTTTATAGACATGTTAGTGGAGCAGTATACGTCTTTGTTTCCGCAGCATTTTTTTTTCATTGACGCTAGCTAACGGCGCAGGGAGTTTGAATCTCAGGTAAATGAGAGACGTGAGGAAGTATTCAGTCTATTTTCCATGTAAAAGCAGTTGTTTATTCATTTGTAGATGTTTGTCTGTCCTAATAAGTTTAACCTCCAAACGAAATGTTATAGGAATCACACAATTATCTGTGATCCAAATCCATTTTTTCCCTAATTGCACAAATATGCAAGCTTTTCAATGCACATTTCTGTCATTAGTCCACTTATGTAGATTTAAATTTTAGCTTATGTTCGTACAAGTAATGAATGTGTAATATACGACAGTTCAACCTACGTAATCGATTCCTTCCGCTATAATACAGCAACTTGTTTGGTGTGCACTGTCAACAGGAACACCTACATAATTTGTCTAAATGGAATAAATGTAATTATGTATGCTTACACTTTGCAGTTAGTCGCAAGTTTAAGGGATCGATTACTGCTTTTGCCATAGATATTTTTCGTCATTCCATTAAAATGACTCAAAAAAGTTGTCTTTCTTATAGTCATGTTGGAGTTGTTAATATGTCTTCGAAAGCGTAGAACAAAATATTGAACTCATTTCCACGGTTGTAACAACCTTGATTGTGGCCTCAAAATAATATGGTTTAATGGATTTGCAGAAATCATCAAATGTGTTTTAAATTGCGTGGTAAATTAAATAAAGTAATGCTACCATCGATATAAAAATATATGAATTTATTCACTAGCCTATTCTGGTGTTATATGAGGAAGGAAAAAAAAAGCACTGTGCGATATCGCCAGTAGGCGAGTCTCTACCCCCACAGCCCCCTTTACAAGTTTCTGCTTTAGTTGTTCAAGTCGAACCTGATAAAATTAAAATTTAGGGCCGTTAAAATATTATTCGAGGAATTTTCACTTACCTGAAAATTGAACGCAAAAGGCCATTAATTTGTTAAGGTTGCAAGTGTACTAAACCTCAACAACTCGGAAAATTCTTGTCGGATCTAAAATTTGAGATATCGAACAATTTAATTTTTTTATCTTGTACCACAATTTATATAAGTTGTTTACTGATAATTTCAAGTATATGCAGAGACGATTAAAATTTTATTCACTTTGCTCTTACAGATATTATAGACCTTCAAAGTTGGGGTATTATTTTATACTCAACCTGTATATTGAATACGATTATCGATTTTGAATTTAGTATTTTATATAGGTAATGTTTGTGTGCAAAGTGTTTTTAAAAGCAGCCCCTACCTTGTAAGAGTTGAAAATGTTGAAAGTTACGTCCTACGAGTCGTTTAAAGTCCCTGATGTATATCTGTTTTAATGCTGCCTGCTGCTATCATCGAGACCCGTGTCCCGCGTGAAAAGAAGCCTGGGTAACGGTCTTGCCAGTCGACGCCTCGAGATTTTCTGGGATGCGTGAGCAACACCGTGTGGTCGATTTCAGGGAAGGAGGGATGTGACGGCCTACGCACATCATAACTATGCCTAAGTTCACCTCGCCTTGGGTTACTGCTTCTTCTACAGGAGGGACGTGGACATGGCTTAGTTTTGGTGCGATGGGACCCGTTCTACTAACAACCTCGCTGCTGTGGCCGGTAGAGATGGGTAGGTCCGGATGGATACGTGTCCGCGGACCCATATCATTTCCGGTACTGCTGGGTGTAAATCCGAGTGCAAGCCGGACACGTATCCACGGTCGCGCGCGGTCTGTGCTGGCGGAGTGGAAATTAATGAATATGGGGCGCGAGTGAGTGGAGTGAGTGAACAAAACACGCCCTCCGGGTGCCGAAAACAAAACGGACTCAAGCGTTTTTTTTTCCTATCAAACTTTTATCATTACAGCTCCGACCGTCCTTTGGAATTTATGTTTTGATGGGTTTTAAATTATTTACTGTGCGATTGTGTTATAGTTCCGTCTAAAGGTAAGTTTATTACTGAAAACATATTTATTAATCACTAAGTCGTAAATAATTACAATAACTATCAAATGTGTATTATGGGTACATGCATATGGGTAATTAAAACGCGGTATTACCGTTTTGTTGGTCTGGTTCTGGTGTATTGTATGGTTTGGTTTTAGAGTGTATTTTGCGTGCTAAATAGAAACAGGCTGTTTCAAATACTTATTGTGTTTTATAGCATTTATCATTATTATATTTTTTTTACTGATAATTGTTTTACAGTATTGTTTTTTTTTTTACATTCACAAGAAGTGATTGTTAAGTTAATTGGTACTTGGATACCTTATAATTATAATTAATGTTATTTTTTTTATGGTTTCATTATTACAATAAGAACTATTAGTTAAGTTACCAAATAAGTTAGTTCCTTTTTTCCCCTAAGTAATCCTACAGAGGTTGTGGTTTTTTTAAGTACCATCAAGACTGATTCTTCGACTAACCAAACCCATTGCGATTTTATAATAAAATTAAAGTATTTTTTCCTTAATTAACGTTATTTTATTTAATAAAAAACCAATAGTACCATCTAACAGTAAATTACTGGCTGGTCACGATATAACTCATACGTCAAACAAAACAATTGCAGTCCGCCTCAGTCGGATTCATTCTCGTCCACCATACGCGCCGTCCGCTCGGCTGAGGAGTCGGGCCCATACAGGTCCGGCGGACACGGAACCTGGATGTAAGTCCGCAGAGCTGGATGTACATCCGGACCTGACTCCTTTAAAATGACGGACCTACCCATCTCTAGTGGCCGGCACGACTGCTGGATGGCAAATAGCGCGTGGCGCGCTAGTGTGCCGCTTCAAAGCCTCGCCTGCTGCCCCTTCCCGCCACTGTGCGCCTTCACGACAGCGTGACGCCGGCCAGCCAGGACGTCACCAGGGGGCGTTTCCGCTCCCGGATCGTCGAAAAATGTTCCAGAAGACGACGAATAATTGTATAAGGCTCGTGTTTTCGACTGCTCGGGGAGACAGTTTAGGAACTCATTTGGGAAGAAACTGTCGTTCCTTTATTTAAAAAATGAGGGGGGGGGGGTGCTCTTAAATTATAATAGATATGTAACCTTGATATTTTAATAATTATGTAAATAACTAATGTATATATATATTGAAAAGTCTTTGTGGGGAAACTAAAAGTCATGGGATTTTAGTAAACTTTTAAATAGATTTTTTAATATCATATTAGGAAGAATTGATAATTTTGTACTGTAAAAAAAGGGCAAAATATATTTTGTGTTAAGATGAAATCTTTTATTGTGCAAAACCAAACTTATGATACTCTTTGATGATACACTAACAGGGGTATCTATCTTGAAAAACGAACATCTTCCTGAGGAAACAGAGACGGAGACCTACAGTATTTGCATGTGTCGGCAGAAACCGTCACAAAGGAATGTGATATCTGTCTGGTTGAGTGACTGCATTCAATTTTCGATAGTCTCTACATGGTCTGAAGTATCTGTTCTTCTTGACTAAGTGAAGTGGGCTGGCCCATGGACTATTAAATGGTCTTTAGTGTCCTTGTTGCAACATGGACTCAAACTCCTCTTTAGTTGCACTTAGCTTGTCAGGTTGGAGACGCCTAGGTCTTAAGTAAAGAGGTGAACCGGAGGTTTCACTGTAAAGTTCTACCTTGTGAACCACCTTTGATGTCAATAGACTGTCTAATTAGTGCAGGGAATTCAGGAAATAATTTATGATACTTAATGTTAGAGTGAATAGACCTTATGTTAGGTGTAGAATCAGTTATTATATTTCCTAACGTTTTCAATGAAGTCGTACGGTCTACGAACCTTCTCCGTTATATGTCTAAGAGTAAGTCAAAGAATGGCAAGAAATCTGTGCCAATTATAGGTTTAGAAACATCAGCTATCATAAAAACCCATTTGAAAGAGCGTCGAAGTCCTAAGTCTAAAGACAACTTTTGTCCAAAAGCAGATATTGTAGTTCCGTTTGCAGCGTACCATTCTCGAGGTTGTTTGTTGCGTCGATCCTGGTTTGTTGGTGGAATTATCGAAATATCTGCACCCGTGTCAATGTGAAACTGGAGTGGGCTTGATATATCAACAACATAGAGGCGGTGTATGCCATCTTGTGTAGATCCCGTCTCGTCCACACAAGTATTTAGTTTTCCATCTAGTATTCCAACTACAAGGTGGACAACATTTACGTACATCATCCTTGAATTGGTCATGATTCCAACATAAACCTTTATTCTTGTTGTGATGGTTCATTCTAGGGGACTTTGATCGCCTGCTGTATCGTCTGTGATTAAAGCTTGCACCTTCGAGTTGTAACACTAAATTATTCACTACACGAGTAAGCTTATCTAGACGTGCCTCCAGATTAGATTGTTTTGTTTCTGTGAGAGTGCATTCATAAAGCTCATATTGGTTGCTTGAAATATTTTTGGGAGAAACAGCACATATGTTATGTCCGGTAATATCAGAAATTTTATCAACCATTTCTGCTAATTTTGAAATTGTATCTGTGCTAGCGGACAGAATAGCTTGAGCATGATTGGGTAGCCGTTGTAATCACAACTATTTCAGTAAGGTATTATAAACCTTATCACTAACTAGTTCGTTCATTTATCGTAGGAGTTGAGTAGGTTTTTTGTCACCAAATTATATTTCATTCAGCAAAAATTGTAATATCTTTTCTTCGCTGTCCATAAGGCTATCTATAAGAGCTTTTTTGAGAGTTATATATTTATCAGTGGTAGGAAGATCGATTACAATATCACTCACATAATTTAATATGCCAGTATCCATAGCCTCTACGGTATGGTTTAATTTCGTTTCTTCTGTGGGAATGTTGCACGTGGTGAACTGTGCTTCGACCTTGCTAAACCATAGCTTCGGGTTTGCTTTTCAAAAATGAGGACATCGTAATAAAACGCGTGCTATTTCTGATTTCTTGTCTTCTTCAGAATTAATTGTGTGAGAAAGTAATCGATCACGTCGATGGTCACCAATGTTGGAAGTTATAAATATAATTCCAAGAAATTATTGTTTAGTTGAACTTGTGAAATCTTTTTTATTGTTTCTTTTATTTTTTTACAGAGGGAAAACTTAATGTAATATAACAAACAATGGATGTATTTTTCTTTTAACAAAATCAGTCCATAGAGATAACAAAAGTTAAGGAACTAGCCACAGCTTCAACAAATTGACAGAATAAGCCTTAGGCCTTTAACGTATTTTTTGTGTTTCGTAAACTTTATCTAGCTTTCACTTGCTTGCAGTATTAACAAACTTGTCTTATTTTAAGTACGCCATGTTTCTTTTTGGCTACAATACGTCGTTGGTCCTACCCTAAGTCCGGACTAAAAGTTAGTCCGAGTCCGGACTAAAAGTTAGTCCGTACTAAAGCAAGATGATCCCCGGACTAGCAATAATAAGGCTCTCTGAATACGAAAAATTTGGTCGGAGGATGGTTTTTCCTTAGTCCGGACTAAAAACGACTAAGACCCTTAGAGTTCAGGATGTCGCATGACTTATTATTACCAATTATTTTGATATTATTCAGCACCGTAGATTCCAACATGAGGAATCGGTATGGTTGAGGGACGATCTGAAGCTGATAATTGGCCATTTGATGTACGTTTCAGTTGCCGTACTGGCTAAGGTTGGTCGAGCTTCGATGAGTAACACAGGTGTAGTTCGCCATCTGGTTTATCTGGGTAAAGATTGTAACCCCGAAACTCCGGCAAGTCTTTGTAATTTTTAAATTAAGTTTTTAATGAATTTTTGTTGATTTTCTGAATATTTCGGAGCTAATTTAGGATTTGTATTTTATTTGTAAATTTTCTCAAACTTTTGGCTTTATGGCCACCTCATGTTCTCCGGGAGGTTAAGGTCACTCATATAGTATTGCCGCCATCAGAGGTCATTGATTCGCACTCTACACATTACCCTGAAGCCTGCTCCATAATACAGTTTTTTTTATACAGCTGCCCTTCAGTTTAAGGAAGTGGAAATATTATATCGAAAACTGCAGGAATGAAATCCGTATTAAGTAAGTAGGGTATTCGTAACGCGGAGTAATACCCAATCACAAGTTTTAAACAAGCAATTGAAATTTTAGGTTCTTAATTCGAATACCGTACTTCTGTAGCGATGTTTGTGCGTTCATTTTTTGATCGCTAATGTACTTGTACGCAATGTTAATAAAGCGTAGAAGAAATAAATAATGGTAAAGTATGTTCTCAACGACGTATGGTACCTATTTTAAAACTCGTTGGTGAGGGGGAGGAGGAGGGGGGGTGGACATAAAATTAATTTTACCTAAAACCGATACAAAAGTCTTGTTACACTGAGGGTTGGAAGAATGTTCGGAAAAATCCTTTGAAGTTTGTGCATACGAAATAAAATGCGGTTGAAAATAAATACAAATGAGAGTGGTTAGTATACTTAGTTTGGCGTCACTGAGGAAACCCATGAAGATGCAAGATAAAAATAACAGATGCATGAATGCTAGAATATTGTTGGTCTGAGCAAACTAATAATTTGGAAAGATAGTTCCTCCTTGCAAATTAGGAGGGCCTTTCTATCATAACTACCTCATGGCTTCCGCTGGTCGAGAATGGATCGATCAAACGTGAAGACTGCTACCATTGAAAACATTTGAGCACACTCCCTTGAAGGCTCACGAACATCCATATTCCGGAACGCTTTAGCACTGCCGAACACATAAAACCCGACAAAAACAGAATGTATACATAAAACAAATCATACACATTTACTTCTTTAAAAGCCAAGTTTGCAAGGGCGCAGGAAACATCTTAAGGCTCCTGCGTACCTGTACCTGTTTGCGCGTTCAAGGCCCATTAGCAAGGGAGTGATACGGGCGACAATGCCCCCGTCGCCCCTATAAGTGAAAGACGCTGTACTGGCGTGCGTTTCCGTCGTTTGCTGTGAAATTAGAGCTGCAACAGCAGAACTTCGTTACACGCTATGAAAGCCCACATATTTAACTACAAGCGTATAGTTGAAGGAAACTGAGTAGGCAAGCTCTAAAAATGAGTTTTTTTTTTTTACCATTCCCCCTTTTTTTCTCGGCTATATTTAATATGAGAGAAGCAAAACTATACTGCATTAGATTATTGGCTTTTACCTTTTCTGAAAAAAAAAAAAGTTGTCTTCCCAGAACATTTACTTACTGAGATAATGCGTATTTGCACAAACAACGATTACCCAGAAAATATTTCAGTACGTAGTCCTCTTAACTGTTATTTTGAAATATATGTAACTTCTTTTTATCCCGTTACTCTTATCACATTTAGAACCTTAATCAAAGGTATCCTCATTGTTTAATAATTTTTTCCCACATGGGAAAATACGGATATAACTGAAACAGTGCAAACTTAAAAAATTCAGTACAGTAATCTTCTAAGCAAGGCATGTAAAACTCGCGGCCCCTGGACCGCATGTGACCCTTAGCTCATACACTGAAGAGCCAAAACAACTGGTACACCTGTCTAATATCGTGTAGCCCCCCCCCCCCCTTTTTTTTCCCGAGCAAGCAGAAGTGCCACAAGACGACGTGGCATGGACTCGACTCATGTCTGAAGGTATGCGGAGGCAANGACTAATGTCTGAAGGTATGCAGGAGGCAATTCACACCATGAATCCAGGGCAGTCCACAAATCCAATCTGCGCCAATTTGAGAAAGGGTTGCACGTCTGTCATGTTTAATGATTCTCGTCAGTCGTCGTTTGTCCCGTTCCTTCACAATCTTTTTCCGGCCGCAGCGATGTCGAAGATGTGATGTTTTACCGGATTCCCGATATTCACGGTACACTCGTGAAATGGTCGTACGCGAACATCCAAATGTTATCGCTACCTCGGAGATGCTATGTCCCATCTCTCGTGCGCCGACTATAACACCACGTTCAAACTCACTTAAATCTTGATAACCTGCCATTGTAGCAGCAGTAACCGATCTAGCTGCTGACCGCATCGCGTTAATCTGATTGGTTCCATACCTCTGTTATTTGCATACGCACGCCTATGCCAGTTTTTTTTTTTTTTTTTTTTTTGGCTCTCCAGTGTATGTGCGGTTCTCACTTATTACAGGGAAACAGTGGACTGCGGCCCGCGTTCGGAGGGTTTGTTTATAAAACTTGAAAAATGTCGTGCGGTGAATCTATTTTGATGTTATACGAGTAAAACGGGAAATTAAACAGTTATTCAGTCTATGATATGTTAAAAATATTTATGAACATTTTACTCCCTACTTAAGTTGAACAAATCAATACTAAGAATAATCTCACACGCACATTTAAATAGTATATTGAGAGACGTTTCAAGATACAATGTGTCAGCGGATTTTGAACATTTTGTAGTCAAGACATGATGCCAGACTTCTAGAAGGACTTTATATATTTGAATATGTTTTCCTAAAGCGGTAATTTCATAGGGCCTGTTTTTTAAATTTGTTTTCATATTGGTAGTGTTTTTGTACCACATTCAGTTGTATAAGTTTAAAATTGAATGGTAATTTGACAATATATCTCAAGTAAGTGTTTTTCTTGTAGGTGGCCCTTTATGCCCCCTTGATTACATTTTATGGCTCCACATACCAGTGTTGAGTTTGACAACCCTGCTCTATGCCATGCAAAGTTTGGAATTTTAATGTCCGGTCATAAAGTTTAATTACGAAGATTTGTAAAAAAAAAAAAAAATGCACGATTGGCGGGATTTCTTTACCTTAATGACTTGAATGTTTTGGTGTGTTTCAGGGAAGTGATGCCACCTAGCAGGGGAGCCTGCAGAGCGCCAGAGCACGATGACCTTGGCGCAGATAACACCCTCCAGGTCGGCGAAGGTTATGCCCGCGGCTCGCGCCCAAGACTCTCCTCAGGAACCTGCACTTGACCCTGCCAGTAAGTACTACTCGACAGCCCTTTATTCTCACTCAAGTTCATCCGTTCCTGCCTCCTGCCTAGACCGCCAAATGGCGTACAGTGCTGAGGCAGAAGACGTTTTGTTAAACTGCTTAGTTTTCTTCGGAAGGCTTCAGCTTACGAATAGCTTTTAAACACTTCAAAAAGTGTCTATAAAGGTGTTCTCTTTTGTTGTCGGTCGTTGGCCATTTCCCCCCTTGATGTCGAAGATATCTTGTTTCATGACATGATATCAACTTAATAAAAATACTAGGCCATTTGAAAAATTGCATTCATGTTTTATAGCTTAAATGCGGGGTTTTTATCTTAGAACAAAATTTCAAAAAGTTATTTTAACTCTAAGTTTGTTAAAACTGAAATATTTATTTAACCCCCAGTAAAGTTTGTAGCAATTTATTAGAAATCCTACACTTAGCGTAACTGCGATTTTGGTTTAACTTCTGACTATTTTGACTTGGAATTTTATGTCGTTAGTTAAAAATAAAGTACGGTAGAGGCGCATAAAAATTTTCCAAGACAACATTTTCATGACATCCTAATGACATGGACAATTATTTTGAGCAGTAGCCTAACGTATTAATTTTGTACAGTTTTGTGATTTGTTCAAAAAGATATAACACAAAATTAAAAATATAAGTATTCCATTTTATAGTTTTTGAAAAGTAATTTTTCACCAGTATCATAATTTTTTCAGACTATCATTTTACGTCGACAAAAAAATACGAAATTGGCTAAACCTGTGAAAATAATTTCAGACTATTGAACACTATCTTCTGCTTCATCTAGACTGAAAGTAACTAAAAACTAACGTTTTCACAGTTAATTTTTAATGTGGAAATTCAGATATAGAATTTTTCTTTGTAGTTGTATGGTGATGCGCAGCATGCCTCCAATTTTGCTTTTACGCCATAAATTGACGGAGTGACCTCTGTAAGTTTGACATAGGAGTGTTGTCGACAAAAAGACAACATAGAAGCGACGAGGCATCAGTTTCGACTGCCTGTGTAGCCTTTACACTCGTGTTCTCCCAGTTCTCCAACATAAAACATGTATTTCCAGCCAAGCGGCTACCTTAGCCTTTGAAGCCGTGTTCCGGGTCTCACTGTCCAAAATAACCACATGGTTGTATGCAAGATATTACATATTCAAATACATCCTAATTTTTTCTGCGGGTGAGGGGGGAGTGAAATCGCGATTCTACACCCCCGAGGTGTGGAACTGCCTCCTATTATGCATCCCGAC
Source organism: Clitarchus hookeri (assembly GCA_002778355.1). Lineage (NCBI taxonomy): Eukaryota > Metazoa > Arthropoda > Insecta > Phasmatodea > Phasmatidae > Clitarchus > Clitarchus hookeri. Next base: position 132,178 of record NQII01000282.1, on the reverse strand, counting down.
CTCATTCGCCCCCCCACCCAGGGAAAGGCATGTATTAAAATATTACCAGTCCCCTATCCAGCATCGTTTCTCCTTCATCAGAGAAGAATATGTTATGTCATTGTTTCATGACCTCGGTGTGATGCATTGAAAACGAAATTTCGAACACAACACACTAGTCAAACAATATCGAACAGAGTAACATATCTATGTTTAAAAATAATGGTTACACAATGTGTCATAAAAATTATATGTGGTCCCACGAAAAAACAAAGCAAGGCAGACGAACCTTGCATGCAATGCCGAAAAAATCTTGAAGACAACACAGTTGCTCACAAAGAATATAAATGGAGAACATAATGGAAGCAAGGCAGATGAACCTTGCGTTAAATACCGGAAAATCTTGAAGGCAATGCAGTAAACTTGCAGCTCTGCAAAAATAATGGACACCAATAAATGAAAAAAAAAGTGGCCAAAAATACCTTGCCAAAAATCATAGCTACCCTGGAAAAATTTTTGTCAAAAAACAATAGTGCATACAAAACAGCAGAGTACTTGGATAAGCCAATGATACACCTGACAGGACGAGTATACCGCTTGCACGGGTTATAGCGTGCCAACATAAAATCTAACATAATGTCGGTCAAGAGAAAATGGATAAACACAATAACTGGTTGTGTGGATGGTATGGACAGGCTCCAATGTCTTTGTACGGCACGCCTGACAAGATATGCATCCTCGTGCATGGGCTACAGCTACCATTATGATTCGTTAATGGCTCACCTTACAAGATATGCGTACTCTTGCATGGGCTACAGTGTATCGCTGCAGCTGATGGTGGGATATATTTAAATATAGCAATCGTCATATCCGTAAGGCTCTGTATTTATGCCATCTTCCATTATCTGTCTATGTTAGGTACTATTTATTTATGTATTCAGTTTACACACTGTGCTGGTGCGATCTGATTGTGTTGACAGAAACACGTAAAAGTTGTTGTTGCATCAATACCTTCTTATAATCTTCAAATGTGATCTTATCCTTCACTGCATATTTCTGGATGCATGTAACGTTTTTGGTGACCTTATTGTTACATATGTAGGCATACATTTTGGTCCTCAGCCCAATAAACTCCTGCATTACATTCCCTACACATTCATCCTTAAATTTTCCAAGAACTTTAGCATTGGTTGGAGAGTAGCAATATTATTGGGGGGGGGGGATGTAGGCACCGGTATCGAGCTCTGTCATTAACTACATATCATTAGCCTGGTCCTGATAGAAATCATTGGTCTTTATCTGATATAGGAAGCTGTTGTTTGTTCGTGTCCATGTGGGCCAGCTCAAGGTCATAGTCATATTTTTTCTTCATTACATCAGAGTCTTGGAGTGGTCTAATACTTCAAAGCCTGCATATATCGGTTTGTCAAATAAAATGTACTCGTTTTCCATCTTCATCAGAGATAAATTTTCTGTATATATAATCCTATCCTTGAATGTTGGTTTTGCAATCAGTTTTTTTACCCTTCGTTCCTTGCATACTAATTCCATGTTCTGTATCTTCCTTTTGTTTTCCATCAGTTTTCAAAATGTAGCATTGTTCATTAATTTGTAGAAGCCTTTTTCGAAATTGTTGTTTGCTGCCTATCGTTTCTCTGTATTTAGATCAATATATGGTTTGAGCCATGCTTCCTGTTCAAATTGCAGTACTCTATGTATTTTTTTTCAGCCCATGTTCCAGTGCTTGTTTTAAATTTCTGTAATGAATTATAGTTTTTTATTTTCTTCTAAAGTAGCCATAAGCTTCTTCTGCTTTGATCCGGGGGGGGGGGCATTTGTTCACCGGCAGAAACGACAGGACCTTGTGTGCTTCATGCAGGGCTGTGGGGTACTAGATATCCACCTCCAGTATATAGCCTATGATGCTGTCGTCGGGCACACCCATGACGTCAATGTCTGTGCTGACCCACGGGAAATCACGAGTGGGTAGGGGTAGATACATTGCCTACCCGTATAGATTATTCGCGTCTACATACTGGATGTAGGCCAGTTCCTTGATTGCGTCGTACGTGGATGAAATGTACTTATTATTTGCCATGCAGAGATGCTTGACACATTGGGCCATGTCCCCCTTATTTCCTTTTCAATGAACAAATACATGTCATAGTCTGTGAGTAATTCTAAATTAAGTTTGGTAAGTTTCAGCATGGTGCCAAATGATAATCCTGGCATGCTCATGTAGCGGACGCAATCGAGGCAATAAGTTTTAAGGCACAGTATCCTGAAATTTTCAAAAATGTCCGCTAGGAGGAGCACATCTGTCTTCAAATAAATTTTAGAGTATTCACCAAGTGTTCTACAATTAAACTTGTTCCATACATTATTCGTATGCAGGTAATCCTCATCTGATATGTTTAAGTCTGTTAATCTATTTAAAAAAATTTCCTGAGGTGGGAGTTGTGGTTTGTTCAACTTAACCATATCTGTAATAATCCTTTGCGGGTAATTAGTGTAATTTGATCTGGTGTAAAACATTTAGATGTGTTTTTTTAATTCGTTTCTTGGTAGGTTTTCGGCGAGGGTGGCCAGACTTACAGACATAACACTAAATGTATCAAAGAATCGAATACTAAATCTCTCCCGTAGTGGTTTTTGAAAATGTTATAAGATTCTCCTCCATGTGCGGGATTATGAAGATTTCCTTGTCGTCATAGTCTAGCTGTTTAATAATAAAATTCTTATCATAGGCCAAATTGTGGAACAATACAGGCAGCTTCTTGGGGCGGCGGCGGAGCAAATTGTATTAGTTACATGCAGTACCAATATAATTACCAGTAAAGTGACAGTGTTCCATTACTCGCGCGTTTCTGTCGGTAAATGATGCGGAGTAGTAGCAGCTCTCGTCTGCAGTCAAATTATATAATAGTTGCAGGTTCGTTAGTGGTTCCATCGGCTCAGTTACTTCGTATATTTCTTTGACGTTTTGTCCAATTTCTACTATATCCTTTATAAACTTATCTACTACATCCTCACCTGTATACTTATGGGGCGCAGTTGGTAGGTTTGCAGTATTGCTGGCTGGAATCACATTATGGTCCACATATGCATAATAACAGCAGCTATAGGTCTCGTGTTTTTGGTATACATATGTGTGCGATTTTTCAGGATCAGGCTGGCAGGTGTAAACTGATTTGAGCAAGGCCTCGAAGTCAGCGTACATGACGATCAGAAATTTATCTCCATTCTGATAATTTTTTAATTTTAACCTGGGTTTTCGGTTACGTTTTTCGTGCTGTGGTATCTCTATTCTTGCTGGGGCATGGGAGCTACAATATTTTATGTGTTTTTCCAGGCACTGTTGGCCGACCAATCCAGTAATTCTGGACAAATAATGGTAAAATGTAAAGCACCGCTTACATATCTGGATCTTGTGGCCTCGGGCTGCCAATTGTGATCTCACCAAACGCTCAAAATTCTTGATGTAGCTATATTGGACATTTTCCTCGGTCGTCAACATTAGCAGGTGAAAATGATTTTCTTTTACTTCTTTTACCACTCAAATGGGCACGACCTGCTCTGCATTGGCGAGCGAGTACACATTTACCGATACAGTAGGGTCGTTGTTCTCGAAGACTTTGATTTGACGCAGTGGAGTGGGGAACTCGAGGCCTGTAAGATCAAATTTGGTTTCTAGTGCTTCATAGCGGTGGTCGACTCGCTCGGGATGTACGCCTTCAACATATCTGCCAAGCGGGCTCCACTTGAAACACATGTGGTCGCTGGTATTTTTAGTGTTGATGATGGCTTCTTTCCTCTTGACTGGCAGTTCGATGTAAGATGAGGCACATAAGGGTTCGAGCTTGTTGATTCGGAGCCTGAGGCGTTTGACAAAGATGAGGGTCCAGCCACTTCCCTTCCCCTGATACTTCTCCTCCTCTTGACATATCTTTTCGATGCTGGCCGACACAGCTTACTATTATGTCGCTGATATTGTAGAGGGGCACATTCTTAGTTTTAAAAGCCATGTTGTATTTATCGTGCTCATGTGGCTCCGGCTTTTCATAAATACATGCTAAGAATAAATTAAATTTTATTGCCCCCTCTACTTTGATTATCTGCTCCAGTTACCTATAATCCGCATCTTCATATCCTCCAGGTAACTGCAGATGTCCATTGCCTGGCTCGAGGTGTTTATGGTGACGAGGGTCTTCATTATGCCTCTGAAGGCTGTTTCTGCCTCCACGAAGCCGAACTCATTTGGTTCGCTGGGCCCGACTACTACTCCACGGCGATGGTGGGAACTGCCCTCTGCCGAAATAGAACGAGCTGGGATGGAGGCAGCAACACGTCGTCGCTTCGCAGGAGGTGGGACTGGCCCATTGCATTTACTACGTGATTTGTCAGTGTGTGTGCACTCGTAAATTCCCTACCACAATCCTCGCATGTGTATGACTTACGACTGTTTATCTTTATTTGGCCGGCAGTGTGCCTCTTGCCTTCGGGCTGTACCTAACTGTGCGAAGGTCGCACTACAGAATTTACATTGCGTTGATGCATCTCGTTTTACACTGCCCGAGCATGTTCTAATGTGTTTTTCAAGTCATCCTTGTGACTTACAGTAGCCCCACACCTATCGCATACCTCTATTTATCCCTCTTCAGGGGATTATGTGGGCACTGGCGTTCGTGGCGCAGCCCATTGTAGCGGAGACTAAAGGAGAGCCAACAGAACCCGCACACGAAAAGTGTGGGTGACAGAGTTCTTACCATAGAAGAAGGTGAAGCAGCGGAAGGAAGAGATGCAACCCTGCTGTCCATTGCACTGCAGTGAATCACCAACCTGAAACATGTGTGTGCAATACGCATTAATTTCTTATGTCAGTACAAAAAAAAACACAAGTTTGGTTTGAATAGGCACATTAAATATTAGCCCAGATAAAGTTCTTACGATTAACCTATTTTGGATTTTTCACTAACTAGAAACTTATTTTTGCTTGACTATGCAGACATTTTGATTACAACCAGCTCGTAAAAAAACATTTCTTACCTTTCCAAATCAACCTACGTGTATTTTTTTAAAGTTTTTTTTTTACATGGGTTTNTGGTTTGAATAGGCACATTAAATATTAGCCCAGATAAAGTTCTTACGATTAACCTATTTTGGATTTTTCACTAACTACAAACTTATTTTTGCTTGACTATGCAGACATTTTGATTACAACCAGCTCGTAAAAAAACATTTCTTTACCTTTCCAAATCAACCTACCTGTATTTTTTTAAAGTTTTTTTTTTACATGGGTTTCCTTCAAAGCTATTAAAATTAGGAAGGTTTTCACCGTATAATTTACTGGCATTGCCATGTGACGATGCTAAACTACTCATATGTATACAATTGTTCCATATTATTAAATCATGGAGAGCATTTGACAGTGTCGCGACTTGGTTTATAACAGGAGAATTATTGTATCGGATATAGTTTTTTCTCAATGTCTTAATAAGAACAGGGCAACAATTTTTCTTATTAATATTTAGCTTGACGGTAAACTGTTTACAAGCAAAGTGTTTTCTACCAGTAATGCAGAATAATAAATTGACATAAATTGTTTCGCACCAAAAAAAATATAGCTTTGCTTCAAAATCCTCTGGGTGGCACTGGTCATAGCGATGTACGACCTTAATTTCACGAATATTATTTAATTTCATAATACAGCGTTGATTTGTTTTTCGACCAGAAACAACAGAAGGACTAAGTTGGTATGTGCTGACAAAAACGGGTCGTCTCGACTAGGTATGCCAACAGATCACGCAAAAGGCAGCTCGAAGTTGGATAACCTGCAAAATCACATAAAAATTTTATATTCAGTAAATAAACATCATATTTCGCATAATAAAAAAAATGTTGTAGACGAAGCATAGTAATAAAAAAGAAGAACTTAACAAAATGCGAACTCGAAATTAGTTAAAGAAATGAAGAGGGAGACCCCGAGAAAACCCACTAAACACAGATAAATATCCACGATGGACCACTGCCGTGAATCGTGTCCCTGTACACGTCTGGGACAAAACTGTATGAAAGGAATTTTAGTAAATTACTATTAAACTATGATGATGAAAGACTGTTCACAAAACGATGATGGCCCTATGCTGAGCAATGAAAAATGATTACGTACTTAAAATGTGAATGTGAAATTAGTTAAAGAAATGAAGACCTTCGAGAAAACTGCTCAGGCACACACAAATATCCACAACGACCCCGCCAGGGGAATCATGCCCTGGTATACAGTATATGAAGCAACATTAATCTAGTTGAGTAAACTTACCAGAAACGGAAGGCAGAAGTAACGGCTGTTCAGCGATGACCGTCTCGACTGAGTCTCCAATGGAACACGCTAACGGCATCTCGATGTTCAATAACCAGGAGTAAACCTACGAACACACACAATTTTTATTTTGTAAATGTATATCCTATTTAGCATGACAGCAAAAAATGTTGTGGGTAAAGCATAGTAATGGAAACATTTCCGAACACTACTACATGACAGCAAAAAATTAGTTAATGAAATGAAGACCTCCAAGAAAACCAACCAACAACCATAAAAAGAGGGACGGACCACCGCTGGGAATCACGTCCGGTCCACTGTGGAGGGGAGTCAGATCGAAGCTGCCAAGAGCTCCTGCACGCGACTAATAAAATGTATCGTTTAAAATAAAATGATGCACGTAGTATGGCGACTACCACCACGGAAAAATAGCGATTAATGCAATATTATTCTAATTATTTACTCAGTTTTCGTCAAAATTATTTTTTATGGTTTCCTGCTTGTGTAATATGCAGCTCCTGTTAGGACATGGACCACAGTAGTGTTATTTCTCTCATTTTCAGTTATTATCAAACGAGGAACCTTTTTCCTGCTACTGTACTGTATTCCTTAAACATATTTAGAGAGCAGTGCGTTCCCTACAATTATTTTTTACGGTATTCTGCTCACAAATTATAAAAGACTTTGTTTTGCAGTAATGCAAACATTATGTGTACAGTCATGCGGTAGACACATTTTTACAAACACTTCTGTTGCCTACGAAACTTAAATTGTTTTCAACTGACTCATTTATTTTTAATAACCATTCTCTTACTTTACATGGGACTCGTGTTACGGGATAGGCCTGCGGAAATGAAATAAGTAAGTATAGTATTTATTTTTAAACACAATTGCTCTTTCTGTTCGAGTATTTCGTTATTGCGAAACTATTGACAGATAATTAAGTTTCTCAACTATATTACGTATTGTTGGTTAACATTAGGTTTGCATTTTTGAGAGGGTTTGATAGTAACCTGTAGAATATAAAATAACATATTAGTATATATCTATCTACTATATAAAAATAAGTCGGGTTTTCCTTCCTGACGCTATAACTCCAGAACGCACGAACCGATTTNATATATATATATATATATATATATATATATATGTATATATATATATGTGCGTGTGTGTGTGTAATTGTTTTTGTGCCAGATAAAAGCAAATACGTCACAGATACTGCGTGATATGTACGTGTCTGCTCACAAATACACTATCTGGCTAAGAAAGAGGAAAAACCGTAATAATAATACAAACAGATGTAGTCACGGAATTTTTTTTGCAGCTAGCTACCCAACTGCAATCGAGCGGTCGGCGAATATTGTATATTTATGTCCAAACGAAGTTTAGTGCGCGCTCGCATCTACAATGTGTANCGGTCGGCGAATATTGTATATTTATGTCCAAACGAAGTTTAGTGCGCGCTCGCATCTACAATGTGTAACCCGTGTCGCTGTGCATACAGAGCTGCGAGCTTTGACACCTATGTGTGCGCGTGCGTCTTATAACCTTTTGTTTTCTGCATGAGCTAAATTTAATTTGTTCAGTAGAGAACTGTACTTTGTAATTAACGACTTTTTCACCGGCAAGCTCAGACGGTGGCTGCGTAGCCTTGGGCACGTCCGCAGCTGACCTTGAGTGCTGCCTCACCGCACTTCTGCTCGTTCACCTTACTGCTTCCATCGCCACCTCGGACCAGCCAGATACCGATGTCTCGTCATGTCAGTAGTGAGCCGCAGAACGTGGATGCCTGGTACGATCTGCGTGTAAGGTGCCTTATGCTAAGGACCGTCTACAACCGACATGGCATTTTAGCATGGAATTCAAGACCTGTAGCTCGCGTCTGTACATAAAGTGGTGTTAAATTTTCTTATAATATATTTTTTTGAGCCAGCCTATAGGAGTGCCATGGAAATTACTGTACATGCCTATACCATATTTTTTTTCCCCCGTTTCCTGTCATTGCCTTTCCTGTCTGAGATAGACATTTTCAAAACATCAGCATTACTCTATAATAGCAGCTGCAAATACAAACGAAACACATTCAGCATGTTGAAATACGCGAACAATTCCACTTCATTTTCACGATTCAGCTCTGTAAAAAAATTAAGATTACTTAGGTTGTAAACTGCGGATTTTTTCTTAAGCTGTGTTTTATGTTAGTTACACTGTGGTATTTATGGAATTTAAGCTGAAAACGATATTTATTACTTTAAATTGCAGGTTTATGTATTTTAAACATTTATTGCNGTATTTATGGAATTTAAGCTGAAAACGATATTTATTACTTTAAATTGCAGGTTTATGTATTTTAAACATTTATTGCATATTATCGTTGGCGAATTTTAATTTACCGAGAAAATTAAATTCCTATCGCACCTTAGTAAGTGACTTCTGTTTCCTTCGGCATGCGCATGCATGTGATTAAACCAAATTTCATTAGTTTTTTTTAACATGCGATGTTTTAATACGCAAGTGATGCACAGCATCCAAGGCTGCACGGCAGCTGTTATTACACATACTCAGCACTGCCCCCTGCCAACACCCCACTCTTCTACACTTGTATGCTCCCGCCTGCCTTTGTGATGAAACCACGCATGGCCTCCGTGTCCGGGCGGCATGGATTGCAGCGGCGGCTGGCTGTCTGCTAGTGTTATTTCACTGTAATTAAAGAAAAGTGAGTACTTACTCTCTGCACCATAGAAGGAAGCTGTGGGTATAATCACGGATCGCAGGAAGCTTCTAACGACGCTGATAACAGGACGCAGAAAGATGGCAAACCGCGGACACGTGGTACTGTTCGGCCTTCCCTCTCCTCGCGTCAATGATTTGGCTCGATCGAGATTAGTCTTCAGCGGAGCTTTCATGAGTTAACATCGTATTTCGTGCTCGATCATTNTACGCAAAAACCGCGACGGACACCTGCAGCCATGGCCTTGAATACGGTTGGTTATAACCGGATTCTCTTGCGTCTGTCTTGCGAGCCTGCCCGCGCACCCTGGCAGTTTAATTTTCATAAAACGCAGAACTGAATACCACCTTTTTTTTTTTTAGGTTATACTTCTTTTGGCGCTTTAAGGGTAAAAGTTTAGTGTGCAACGGAAGTTGCGCGCGCACGGTGTAACGAAATTCGACAGTGAACGTGGTAGGGGTATGCCCAACGCGCATACGCGTATAGTTGCGCGCGCACGACAGTGAACGTGGTAGGGGTATGACCCAATGCGCATTCGCGTATAGTTGCGCGCGCACGACAGTGAAAAAATTTGTAGTGACAAAAATTGTATAATAAAATTTTGAAAGTGTTTTCAAGTATTTGTGGTTAAATTTTGTAAGTATTTAATTATGTTCTTTAATCAAAAATTTATTAATTGTGTTTCATGTCTTTCTTCGGTCATTTTGTCGTTTTCCTACTTACAAAAATTATTTACATACGTAATAGAATTTTATTTTAGTCTCGCCAAAGAAGTATAACTTCTAACGCGCGTACGTAAGTACGTGCATCCGTGTTTTTTTTTCATAAAATTTTTTTTTTTTTTT